>PVJS01009198.1:0-40103 GCA_004027185.1 Glis glis
GGTCTCACGAAGTTGCGGAGGGCCTCACTAAGTAGAGAGAGAGAGAGAGAGAGAGAGCTGAGGCTGGCCGCAAACCCGGATCCTCCGGTCTCTGCCTCCCAAAGTACTGGGATTACAAGCGTGCGCCACCACGCCCGGCTTCTCTCTCCCTGTTTCTCTCTCTCTTTCTACCTAGTGAGGCCCTCCGCAACTTGGTGAGACCCGGTTTCAAAATAAAGTATAAAAAATAGGGCCAGGGGTGTAGCGCGGAGGTAGAACCCCCCTGGGTTCAATCCCCGGTACCGCAAAAAAAAAAAAAAATGCATTTGGAGAAGAGGAATAAGTTCTGTATTTTCCAGAACAGGAGGGTGACTATAGTTCACAACAATTTATCATATATTTTATGAAGAACTGGAAAAGAGGAGCACTAGGATTTCCAACATAAACAAATGGTAAATGTTTTGAAATGATAGAAATGCTAATTACCCTGAATTGATCATGATACATGTTATACATATATGAAATCATCACACTGTACTCATAAATATGTACAACTATTATGTGTCAAAAGAGAAAAATATGCCCAAATTTCTTCTAAGAAATGATAACTAGAAAAATTCTAGAAGATAATTCTTTTGTGTTTTCTTAATTCTTAATTTTATGACATTTCTCAAAACCTTAGACGGCCAATAATTTCTATTTTATGTAATTTTAAGTAAATGCATAGAGGGTGACCCATATTCTCCCAAGGGATGAATGTGAACATGACTTTTATTAGTATTAATAAAAAATAGTAGTAGTAGAAATAACAATAATTGAATGCTTGTTTCAGTCAAGAAGAAGAGCACTTTTCATATAATTCCTTTCCTTGCATTAATTTTATGAGCTAGGTGTTTGATGTCCTCATTTTCCATTTTATTAGGTTAAATAATAGAAGCTTGGGATGATTATAAAACTCTTCCCAAAAATTTACTTAAAGTGGCAGAGGCCAGTTATGAAACCTGTCCTCCCGGGTGCAGAAGCTAAGGCCTGTTAGCCACTCTGCTATCTCATCCTCTCTGGTCAGGCTCCCTGAAGAAGGGGGTGCTAGCAAAATTGGAAACAGAGGCCCTCATTTTAAGATCTGAAATAAGCTCTCCCTTGGTGGAAGTCACAGGAACAGTATGGGAGGAAAAAAAAAAAAAAGAAAAAACCCACAACTGGCCAACACCAGCCTTTCAGACAGGCTGGATTTCAGCCTCTCAGGCACATGTCAAGGTAGCTTTGCTGTTTCCTGAATTATTTTTCTTTGAGGATGGTTTCATTCTCTCTTCATCCTCAGGAAAGATGGCCTTTAAATGAAATGCCAAGGTAGTTTCTGTTGAGATATGGGTAAGGTTTTGGGGGTTGGTTGGTTGCTAGCATTTGGCCCATGACTAACCTAGGCGTAAAAATGAAGAAACCTGAGAAGCAACAGGGAGTCCTTAAACGCAAATGTCTCCATGTGCAAACACACGTACACACCAGTACCCACACACAACAAGGGGAAGAATTGGTTTTGTTGTTGTTGTTGTTGTTGTTCTTGTTCCCAGAGCAATGTTTCTCAATCTCTTAAAAATTACTGTAGCTGAACATAGTGGCCCAGGCCTGTATTCCCAGTACTTGAGAGGATGAGACAAGAGGATTGCAGATTCAAGACCAGCCTCAGCAACTTAGCAAGAGTCTCTGTACCTAAGCAAGAACCTGTTTCAAAATAAAAAATAAAATAAAATAGGGCTGGGGTTGTAGCTCAGAGGTACAGTGTCCCTGGGTTCAATCCCTAGTATCCAAAAAAACCCACACCCCAAACAAAACAAAAACACTATTATTTTTTTTTAAATTTGCAACCTGTTGAAGACTAAAACTTCTGTAAAATATTGAAAAAAATGAAATAATGGAACAGTGAAATTAAAACGTATGCCAAATAGAAGCCCACGCTTTTTATTATGTCAAGGGACATGAAATTTCTTTGACAAATTGCTCTGTAAGTTTTAAAACATGCTCAGCTTCTGTCCCTAGTTTGATGCGAAGTAGCAGCGCTCCACAGCCCACTCTGTGCGGCTGTACTTCTTCCTGGGGGGATTTTGTTTCAGAAAGCGGCACGTGAACACCTCTACGTGTAAAAGACAGGATATAAGAATAGTTTGGTTTTAGGTATGTTTCTCACTTACCAGTCTTGTAAAAGAGGACGGAAAAAGGATGCAAGAAAGAGAAGCAATGGGGCCGGCCAGGAGCCAGCCTGTTCCCTCCTGTGCCCTGTGGTTAGTGTTGTCTGATTTCTTTTCCTTCTCCACCTTGTGTTTTCTCTTTCCCTCAGTTTTATTCCTTCTTTCCTATCATGATCTGTCTTCTCTTGTCTACTTGCTGTCTTTCATACTATTATTCTTTCATTCTCTCTCATTCTCTTTCCCTTTCCCTTTCTCATTTTAAGTTTATGTTGCTGCTATTGTTTACAGGGCTGGGGAATTGAATCCAGGGGTGTTCTGCCTCTACCACTGAGCTATATCCCCAATGCTTTTTCAAAATTTTATTTTGAGACAGGGTCTCACTAAGTTGCCCAGGCTGGTCTCAAAATTGTGATCCTACTGCCTCAAACTCTTCCATGACTGGGATTACAGGTATGTGCCATCGCACCCAGAAAATATGAAATATTTTGAATATAGAAAAATATTAGGAGAAATACAGGAAAAGCACCCATGAGCCCATCCTGGTTTAAAAAAATATTACTGTTTTGATATAAAAATTTCATGATATTTTAAGGAAATAGAAATATTTTCATACATGAAGGAAAATAGTTCAAGTCCTTTTCATACTTCTCCTAATAACTACTATACTGAAGTTGAAATGTTTACTTCTTGTATTGGTTTAGATTTTACTTCATCTGGGCATTTCAAAGACCAGCATATGCTACCATTTTCTTATGTTTGGAAATTGTTCAAAATGGATGGCATGGTATGTTGTTTATCATTATGAAAATTTATTTATTTTTTTGTGATACTTGGGATGGAACCCAGGGGCATTCTACCTCTGAGCTACACCCCCAGCCCTATTTTATTCTTTTATTTTGAAACAACATCTCACTGAGTTGCAGAGGGCCTCACTCAGGTTTTGAGACTGGCCATGAACCTGCAATCCTCCTGTCTCAGTCTCCCAAGTACTGGGATTACAAGCATGCGCCACCATGCCTGGCTTGAAAATTTCTTTTTTTAAGAAAAATCAGAAGCCGGGCGTGGTGGTGCATGCTTGTAATCCCAGTACTTGGGAGGTGGAGACCGGAGGATCCGGGTTTGTGGCCAGCCTCAGCTACTTAGTGAGGCCCTCCACAACTTCATGAGACCTGGTTTCAAAATGAAGGATAAAAAATAGGGCCAGGGGTGTAGCTCGGAGGTAGAACGCCCCTGAGTTCAATCCCTGGTACTGCAAAATAAAAAAAAAAAAGAAAAATCAGTAATGTGTCTATGTAGAGTGACTTCCTTTATGGTTGCTGTATAATCTTCTATTGTATAGATATGCTGTAATTTGGTTAGCCTTTCCTCTTAGATGGATGTTAATATTTTTTCCAAATTTTTGCTATTATAAATACTATTGCAAGCCAGGTGTAGTGATATACACTTTTAATCCCAGTACTTGGGAGGCTGAGACAGGAGGATTGCAGCTTCCAGGCCAGCCTCAGAAATTTAGTGCAACCCTCAACAAATTAGTGAGACCCTGTTTCAAAATATAAAGGGCTGGGTATACAACTTGGAGGTAGAATGCCCCTGGGTAAAATTCCCAGTACCACCAAAAAAAAAAAAAACTATTACAAACGATATCTTAGGGTATGTCTCCATATATACTATTAGAAGAATTTCTTTAGGCACAGCTAAGAGTAAAGAGTAAATAAAAATAAAAATAAACATATTCTCTAAAGAATTTGTTTTGTATACAACCTGCACAATCACTATTCCTTCATCTTATCCAAACCTTGGTACCAGTGTCCTTACATTTTTGCCAATCTAGTGGGATAAAAATGTTACCTTTTAAATTTTACAGTTCCCTGATTACTCCTGAGATGAATAGTCTTTGTATATTTATTATGCAAACAAGATTCTTCATCTTGAAAATGCTCATTCATTGTATGCTCACTTTTGTATTGGATTATTTGTCTTTTTCAAATTAATGTTGAGTTCTTTAAACATGACAGACATCAATTATTCATCTGTGATGTGGGTTACAAATATCTTTTCCCAGGCTGCTACTTGTTTTGAATTTTGGTAAATGCTGTCCTTTTTTTTTTTTTCCACAGGGAAATATTTAGTGTATGTAGATGAACTTATCAGTCTTTTTTACTTTGTGTTCATGCTGTTTGGGCAGCTTTAGAAAAGTCTTTTCCTGGAGTGCTATTATCATCAGCATATTTTTCTATATTTAGTTTTAAATGTTCTTGAGGATTTTGAAAATATTTCAATGTCTGATCCATCTGGGGTTAATTTTTGTTCTCTTCCCTCTTCGATCTTCCATTTTGTTGTCTGGGTCATTCTGCGACACTTTATTTTAGTATTTCTCTCTCAATTTGGGAGTCAATATCCTTCAAAACCTCCTATCATTCTATTAAGATACTTGTTAAATAATCAAATTCTGCCATGCTTATGTATATTTCGATTTTTTTTCTAAAACGATGTTGTATATGACTCTTGTTTGAAATAGGCAAGCGTTCTTCCTGGTATTCGTAGTGCCAACTTCTTGGCATTGTCAGGCTCGGCCATCCCTGTGCAGAATAGAAATGTAGAAGATGGCAAATTGCATGCAAAGTTAATATTGAAGCAATTTCTCCTTGCTTTTCTATGATTAGATAAGAATACCTTAGATAGTATTCCTTCATAGTCAGATGAATAAATGGAAGAACATACATTTATCCTCTCACTGAGTCCTGGAACCTTAACTTGCCTGAATCGATTCTTACAACAGTCTTCTGAAAGACCTATCACCATTTCCCTTTTTTTGGCACATTTTCAAGCCCAATTCCCCCATGAATTCGTTGTTATCTTTTCCCTTTTTGTTCCACTCAAGAAAGCGAGCCCACGAAGAAGAAAAGTACAAAACGCAATGGATTCAATTTTGAAATGAGTTAGAAAAGAGACACCTATTCTACTTACCATGGATAAAATCTGACATTTTTGACAAAGCACAGCACTTAAAATCAAAATTCAAAGGAAACTCATTTTCCCCAAATTATACAAAAATAGGCATTTCAAAGACTAAAACATAATAAGCAACACAAATTGCTCTAATCTTTAGAAGTTGATTCATAGAAACAAATTTCTGATGAGTCAGTCTGGTAAATGATTACTCAGTAAATTCATTGTATGAGATAGTCTTTAAAGAACCGTCATTCTGTTAGTTGGTATTTTCACAAATTGACTTTGGATCATCGCTTCCTCGACGTTGATGCTGTGGTGTGTTGGTCAGGTTTCCTGTACATGAGTGTAGTGTATTCCCGCTCATCTCAGTCTCCATGGAACAATTCTACTCACTTATCTTACATGCCTTTTCTCTGCTCAATATACTTGAGCTTGTGTCTCTTGTTTGATGTTATTTTAGATAGGATTGAACAATTTGTATTTCCAAAATATACTTTATTAGCCGGGCATAGTGGCGCACGCTTGTAATCCCAGTACATGGGAGGCGGAGACCGGAGGATCCGGGTTCACAGCCAGCCTCAGCTACTTAGTGAGGCCCTCCGCAACTTCGTGAGACCCGGTTTCAAAATAAAGGATAAAAAATAGGGCCAGAGGTGTAGTTCGGAGGTAAAATGCCCCTGGGTTCAACCCCCGGTATCGCAAAAAAAAAAAAATATATATATATATATATACTTTATTATTGTTTGAGAATTGAATGAATCATTATAATTCCATAGTCCTGCAGTGAAAGGCAGTTAGAGATCTTACTCTAGTTAAGGCCATATTATAGTAATAATCAGTCAGGAACTTAGCAACTTTCTCTTTGATAGGAAAGAAACGTTGCTTTTTCTTTAGATTTCCCTAAAGTACTCTTGGCTTTTTAAATAAAACATATTTTATTGTTGAATAATTTTCAATTTGCAGTCAAACCCAGCGTTTTTTTCTTAAATTGCTATCAAATCACAAAGTCTCCTTTGTCCTGCACTTATAAATTCATTTGATGTCGTAAAATTAATTATGTTTTGTTCCACTTCCTTCTAACTTTAATCACTTATCTGCTTAAGCTTTCGTCAGTGTACACAAGTTTATATGTGATTCAGTATAAAATAGTATTGACAATTCATAATGCATAAAACAATTTTATTCATATATAAAATAATAGCACATTAGGGTTTGAAAGAATCTTTTGAGAATGTCTTTCTCAAATTCTTTCTACAAAAAATATTTCCTGTAAGCCCCTGACAGATGATCAAGATTACCTCACCTCACTTAATTCTAGCATCCAAAAAAAAAAAAAAAAGCAATGTGTTTTAGAGGAATAACGTGGGTTTGAACTGAGGCATATAGGCCTGTTTTGATTTCTGTTTCCACTACTACTACCATTTACTGGTTCCACTAAGCCTCTTTGGCCTACTTTCTTTATATTTGCAAATGAAAATGATCAAACATGCCCAGAGTATTACCATGAAGATTACACCAGAGAAACATGCAAATGTCACGGGTGTTAATTAGCAACCAAGAGATTTTAGTCCCTACCTTTATGTCTTGCCAACTTCAGTTAGTGCGATGCAAAAATATCAACACATGTAGGAGACGGAGAGCCCGTTCAGATGAGATGATTTCCACTAAAAACAGTGTAAGAGTGGGAGTCCGCGATTTCGGATGTTAAAAGGCACACAGCGAAAGAGAGACTTAGGAGTGAGAGGAAGAACAAATTTAAAAATGGCTGCCCCTCCCCCCTGCTGTCCCCAGCCATGTTCACACAGGAGGCTGAGTGTTTAAAGTGTGAGTTTACTTTGTCAGTGATGCAAAGCTGAGAATCACTGTTGAGAAGCCGACTTGTCCTTGGTCACCGTCTAGAAAGGCTTATTGAGTTTGCTCCACTTTGTTCTGGTTAGAAGAAAGGTGATACAGGTGAGAATTTCTCAGGAAATACATTGGGCATCAAAGAAGCCACAGGTAGATCATGCCTCAGTGAGCCTTTCTATGCCTGATGTAGTAAGAAGGTAAATTAAATAGGCATTTTTGAATTATAAAAATGATCCTGTGTGTGTGTGTATGTGTGTGTGTGTGTTCCTGGGGATTGAACCCAGGGATATTCTACCTCTGAGCTACACCCCCAGCCCTATTTTATTTTATTATTTTGAAACAGGGTCTCACTAAATTTCTGGGGGTCTCACTAAGTTCCTGAGACTGTCTGCGAACCTGCAATCCTCCTGTCTCAGCCTCCCAAGTACTGGGATTACAGACCAACACGACTGGCTCATATTATTATTATTTTTTTTTTTTACCATTTCTAATGAGCTCTGTTAGCTGATGCATTCCCTCTACTATGTCTGTTTCTCAGACCTTTAGTAGGGAGCCAAAAACCTTTGCAGTAGAGCTGGTGGGAAGAAACTGCTAATGGCGGAACATTGATACTGGGTCATCCAGTGGTGTGCAAACTTCAGAATCTGGTTCCTACAAGTGTGGTCTATGCCCCAGGAGTATATCATCATATGGGAGCTTTGGAAAAGCCATCAGCTTATGCCCTATCCCAGGCCTCCTCCAGGTCATAGGATGAATTTTTAACAAGTTTCCCAGACGAGTCATTTACATGTAAAACATTGAAAAGTTTACAGCTGGTCCCTACCTCCTGAGATGTGTGTGTGTGTGTGTGTGTGTGTGTGTGTGTGTGTGTGTGTGTGTGTTTGTTTTTTGGTACTGGAGATTGAGCCCAGGGGCATTCTACCTCTGAGCTATACTCCTGACCCTATTTTGATTATTCATTTTTTAAACTTTGAAACAGGGTCTTGCTAAACTGTTACTCCCAAGTACTGAGATTACAGGAGTGGGCCACCACACCTGGCTACTTCCTGAGATCCTGATTCAGTGATTCTGTCATAGTGCTCAGAAATCTGTATTTTTATAAGGTGTTAATACCTTTTTATAAGGAATCAATACCTTCTTGTGAGTGTAAGGTATAAGCTTATTTGTTAGTCCTGTTATACGTTGAAAGCTTCTGTTCTCAATTTGCACACTCTCCTTTTATAAGTGTGGACATTTTCTTTGGGAAAATCCAGAAGACTGGAAACCTCCAGTGTTTATATTCACCAGTCAGCCCACCTCTGAGACTAGACTACTTCAACAGCACCACTATGTGTCTTATACAGGCACTTAAACATCTTACCTTGAGAGTGATAGTGGCATATGTATCTTTGTTTATATGTATGTACACAAATATACAGACACTTACATTTTATTTTGTGAATTCCCTGGGCACCTAAAAGAATATACTAGAGCAATAGGAGCATGATTTTTCTTTGGAGGAAATAGATCTCTTTTAAATAAATGGACCCATTTCTTTAAGTGTCGGGCGCTCCCCCAGAGTCTGCAAGTGCCTTTGAAGCAGTTGCTTGTCTCTGCAAAGTAAATCGAGTATGCTTAATAAAATTATTCCATGGAGATTTGCTAGCTAGCAGTAGAACACAGTGGGAGGTGACCTTATGTTTGGGCTCAAGTTTGTTTGCAAAGGCTTTGTTTCTGTTATTATTATGATGATGATGGTGATGATGATGATGATGATGAAGAAGAAGAAGAAAAGAAGAAGAAGAAAAGAAGAAAGAAGAAAGAAGGAAGAAGGAAGAGGGAGGAGGAGGAGGAGGAGGAGGAGGAGGAGGAGGAGGAGGAGGTGGTAGATAGCCAATTGATTTTTGGAATGTCTGCACCAATCTTCATTCCCAAGTCTGGAGAGCCCTGCCAAGTCTGAAAGGGAAAAGGAGCAAGATTGGAATTAAAAGAGAAGGAGAAGAAATGCATGACCACAGAGCGAGACCTGCAGGAATTACACCGAGAAAATATGCAGAAGTGTAAGTTGACTTGTTGAGAAAAATGTTGTATTTAATCCTTGAAAGGAATAAATGGGTGAGAAGGAACACACCCCAATATGCACACCAAGCAAGTTTAGAATTACAGAGTGCTACCGGTGACAGGGCGCTTGGATGTCAGTATGGTCTATCTTGTGTTCAAGAGGTAAGGTATTTGAGCCCCTGAGAGGAATGATCTCAGTCCATCTCAATACATCAAAAAATCATCGAGAGAGACGGAAGTTGAATCATCATCTCCTGGGTTTCCTCTAGAAACTCAGAAGTCATCCTGTTTCCTTTCTCCCCCTCATGACCATTTTAATCCATTGGTGAGTCCTGCTATATGTATATCCAAGGCACTTGTGGTCCTCACTCTTTACCTGGAAACTGTCACCATTATGAGTAGGGCTTCCAGTCCCCAGTTCTTGTGTGCTTACAAGAAGGAATTCAGACAAGACATCAGGCAGTTGCCTTGTACAAACAAGATGGTTTATTGTAAGCAAAAGTGTGCTCTCAAAGGAGGGCAAGAGTGAGCCTCTTAACTGAGTGGCCAGAGACCCCCCCAGGAAGAGGTGCTGGTACTTGCTTATATCTGACTTTAGTTCCTGATTTCTAAGGTCATCTGATGGACAGGGCCGAGTGGCAGAAGGGTTACTTGCTTATTTTAGCCACTGTGCACGTGCTTATTCATAGCCACCCAATCTAAGCCCATGGGTGGAATAAAACCACAATGCTAATGATATGTTAAAAGCATTATAATTAGGTAGGGGTCACTTTAGGTTGGCTTGGGTCCTACGTCCAGGGGTATTCCCCTAAGCTCTCAAAAAAGAAAACTTTAATTCTTAGAAAAAGAAGTTTTAACCATATTTGGGCAGGTTTACAGGAGGGTCTGTCTGTTCATGAGGGGTTTGGGCATAGACTCAGAGTGTGGAAAGTTTTGTAGAAAAATTGTAAGTTTTGGAGGTCTACCTATTTACAGGAAAGCTTGGGGCGATCTTAGAAGGTGTTTTAGCACCATGCTTCACAGTTGACACGCTTAGGATGGAAAATCTTGTGGGGATTCCCAACAGTTTGCCTCTTGGAGCTCATGCCTATCTAACTACCTAACAAAACCAGCCAAACTCAAGACATCATCCATAACTCTTCCCCACTATGCTCAGCCACACTAGCTGCCTTTCAGTTCCTCAAACCTGCCAGACCGTTTCTCAACACAAATGCCTTTGCATATGCTGTGTCCTTTACTTCCTTGTTCATTGGTCATAGATTCTCTGCTGGTTCTTGCTTTTTACCTTAAATGTCTCTTCTCCATAAAGGCTAGCCTTAAAGCATTTTACTTTGACCCTCTTTGTTATTCCTGTCAACCCATTATCATTTATTGTTGCATTTACTGTAACTTATCCATATTTTTGGTCTGTTCTAACTCAGCAGTTGGTTAAATAGCAAAATAATTATGATGACCATATAATTTATTGTACAAACCCAGATACTTTTGAGGGGATTAATGGTGCTATTAATAATTATGCCAGGGAAATAGACTTCAGCCAAAACAAACTGGTGATAGATATGGACAGGAGAGTTGCAATAATATTCTGGCGTGAAAGTAGTTTTGTTCGTATGTGATTTTTTTCTTAGGGAAGGAGAGACAGAATAATTGCAGGAGAGTTTAAAACTTCACCAAGAAGGAAAAATGCTCTGAGCTTCAGAGCTGCACTGAAATGTTTCAGTTCTATTTTAGGGCTCGAGGGCTTTAGGGAAAATAGGGATAATAAAAGAAAATCTCTGTATCCAGTGTCCCTCTTCACAGAAGTGCTTGTTCCCCAGCTTGGCTATTGGGACATGGTGGGAACTTTAACAGGCCCTAACCAATCATGGGCTGAAACCTCCAAAACTGTGAGCCAAAAGAAACCTTTTTTCTTTATAAGTTGATTAGCTCAGGTGTTTGTTACAGTAATGGAAAGCTAGCTAACACAACACGTCAGATGATGGCCTTTGAGACCCATTCCAGATACAAACTATAGCCCATGTATTTTATATTTACATATGATTTAGCCATAAATTGAGCCATAGCAGAACCAGCTAAATCATTATGCATTACTGTCCAATCTGTAGGAATTGATGAGATGCCACCCATCTCCGTGGGTGGCAGTAGAGAAAGGGAAGCACAGAGACATGACAGCTGAAACTTAGGGAATACTCATGTCTAGGGTGGGAGTAGAAAAAGTGTGTGTGTGGGGGGGTGGTTAGGTAGGAGAAAGAGCCAGCAAAGATGCAAAAAAAAACCATCATTAGGAGGTGGAAGGAGGCAAAGGCAGAATCCAATGTTTATGCATTCAATGCTCACTGAGCCTATAGCTCCAGGAAAGCAGGGTATTTGTTCTGTTCACTGTTTAAACACTGACGGAAAGTATATAATACATAGTACAAACTCCGTCTCTTGTCTCTGCCCGTCTCTTTCTTATAGATGTAAACTTTGGTTTCTTTCTATCCATCTATCTCTATCTCCTTCTATCTCTCTTTTTTCAGTGAAAAAAAAATTGAGTTCCACTTTGAATTTGACACCAGGCTAGATACTAAGGAAGTTGGAGTGAATAAGAAATGTCACTGCCTTTAAGGTCTTCTCGATCGAGTGGAAAATGAAAATGTCAACGAGGGTACGCAAGTTGTTAGTGTACAGTCCGTCAACTCCACGTTCTTCCTCCTGCTCTCTCCTCTGTGACACCTGAGTTGGATGTTTAAAAATCACGTTTCTGCCTTTCCATCTAGCTCCCTGTTAGGGCATGACTCTTGGGGGTGTTAGAAGGATACCCATGGCTGTAGGAGAAAGGAGGGACTTTTTCCTTCTTTTTCTGCTTCTTGCTAACTTCCAACAGGGAGCATGCTGCTGTCAAACTCACTTCTCCACCCTGTATCACCCCAACCTTGTTTCCCCATTCCAGTGGTAAGCCCATTCTTATAGAAACATGGGCGTCCAGCTCACATCTTGGTTTTTTTGTTTTTGTTTTTGTTTTGTTTTGTTTTGTTTTGGTGGTACTAGGGATTGAACTTCAGGGGCATTCTACCTCCAAGCTACACCCCCAGCTCTCTTTGGTGGTGGTTGTTGTTTCAAAACAGGGTCTCACTAGGTTGCTGAGAGTCTCACTACTTTGCTGAGACTGTCCTCAGACCTGGGATCCTCCTGTTCATCCCAGCTCACATCTTTTGAATACTTGAAGGTGCAGCCTTACTGTGTGTCTCTCAGCATTAGCCACCCCCCCTCCTTAGGATCTGTATTTGCAACCCAATGGGGCTCATCTTCTGAGCTCAGTCAGAGAAACCAGCACAAGCTGGTGGTGCCTCTCTCTCAGAAGTCCAAGGTGGAGCTCCAGACACTAAGATCTAAGCAACACACTTTCCAGCCTCTTCCCTTTATTTCCCCAGCACTCCAGGTGGTAGTTGCTTCCTATAGTTGTGACCTGCACCATATTCTGGTGCTCTTTTTACTGCTTTGGTTATCTAGCAAACACACACATCCTTGTTTGTAATTCTTCAGGTAGAATTATCTGCAGTTAAAATAACTGGAGTGCGGTCTGTGCCTTGGTGGGACTGTGACTACAGAAATTGGTGACAGACACCAAGTGTCGTGTGCATATACATCACTATCACTATGAACTACATTATGAGGTGGAACTATAATGCACCAGAAAAATGTATAAAAAAAGGAAAACTGATCACAGAAGTGGTCTCAGGAAATAGGCGATCACGAATGGGTCAAAGGAGAGGCTTCCGGAGAATGAGGAAGTAAAACATGTCCAAAGCCAATTGTTAAATTTATACAAAAGAAAGGGGCAGTGAGCTTTTAATTTCTGTGAGTGTCTTTTTAATTTATGTGTCTCTGAAGGCAATGTTAATGTTCAGTGCTGTGGAGGTTATACTAGAAAGCAAATTAATCAATTCTACAGTAATCAGAGTGGCACCATTGTATTATTAGCAATAAGTAATACATATCAGGTGATTTTTTTGACTAATGAATACACAGTACAATTTCTACTGCCTAAGTAGAACCTAATTATTGGGTTTAATTAGAATGTAACAATTGTTCCATTTGTGTGATATTATTTATAGCACTATTTTCTGCATCATTATTTGTAGAGTCATTATTTTAGAATAAGAATTGTATAATTATTTACACAATTGCACTATGCGTGTGTCAGGAGATGATCTGACATAGGTAGTGATTAGTGATCACCCTAGGAAGGGGAAATTGTAATTTACTCCTCAAAAATCCCTCCTTACTTATCAACGCTACCAATGAGAGTTTCTCTATCTTCTCAATTATATATAAGGGAAATGCATGGTTTTATTCTGTGGATTTTACTCAATATATTTTCAGCTACTTATCCTTTTTTTTTTGTACTGTGGATTGAACCCAGGGGCTTTCAAGCTCTGAGGTAATAACAGTCATATATATATATATATATATATATATGTATATGTATACATATATATATTCATATAATATATATATTTTTTATTCTGAAGCAGGGTCTTGCTAAGTTGCTGAGGCTGGCTTCAAACCTGCAATCCTTTTGTCTTAGCCTCCCAAGTACTGGGATGACAGGTGTGTGCCACTGCACCCAGCTCCTCATCCAGTTTTTTCAGTGTCTGCACATGGTACAATTTCATGGCTTTGGCTACAGTAAACTTGATTGACATCAATGTAGTTGTCTTTGTACTTTATCACAAGGAAATTAGTAATATCCCATACATATATTACATAGGAAAGTACTGAAGAATTGATTTTGTAATTGGAAAATTCTGTTTTGTCTTGCTTCTACTCTTTGTTGTTGTTGCTGTTTTGGTACCACTGAGCTACATCCCAGTCCGTTGCTTGTACTCCTGAATGGGTATATGACTTTGGACATATAATATAACCTCCGATTTTTCAGTGTGCTTATTATTTCAAATGCGATATTAACATTACTTCTTGGTTCCCTTGAAGTATTTATTCTTTTTTTTTTTTTTTTGGCGGTACCGGGGATTGAACCCAGGGGCGTTCTACCTCCGATCTACACCCCCGGTCCTATTTTTTATACTTTATTTTGAAACCGGGTCTCACGAAGTTGCAGAGGGCCTCACTAACTAGCTGAGGCTGGCCGCGAACCCGGATCCTCCGGTCTCTGCCTCCCAAGTACTAGGATTACAAGCATGCACCACCATGCCCGGCGAAGTATTTATTCTGAGAATGCATAAGAATACTATGCACAAAACCTCACAAAGGATAGATACTTAACTAGTTATTATGGGCTAATATTATATTGTTTTGGTACTAATGTCCTGAGTAGGTTGTTTTTTTGTTTTGTTTTGTTTTTTAATAACCAAGATCAGCCAGTACCTGAAGGCTTAGCTCACATGACAGGAAACCACAGCATTTCATTTATTCAAACATTTTTCCTGCATTCAACATGATTTATGTAACACTTAGGAAACTTAAACTGAGATTAACATTATAGCAGGAACAAGTGAAATAGAGACTAAAAAGACAAAAGAGAATATCAGCGAAACCCCAAGAGTTTTTTTTTCAAGATCAACAAAATTGACACCATCTTCAGTTAGACTAACCAAGATGAACAGAGAGAGAGGACCCAAGTAAATAAAATAAAAATAAACATGAAATAATAACCCCTGTCCTAAGAAAATACTCGGGCAAACAATTCTTGATGCCCCCACAGCCAGAATGGATACCTCATGTAAAACCTGAAGCCTTGGTAGTACATTCATTTCCTAGGGCTGTTTTAACAAAGTACCACACACTAGATGGCTTAAAATAACACAAACTTATTGTCCTATAATTCTGGAGGCTAGAAGTAAAAAATTAAGGTGTTGGCAGGGCCATGTTCCCTTTGTGATCTCTGGGAGAGAATCCTCCCGTAGGTATCCTGGAGTCAGGCACTGGCTGAGTGTCTAGCATTCCTTATCTGGTGTATGCATCTCTCTGATCTCTAGCTCCCTTGTCACATGGCTATCACCCTGTGTGTCTCGTCTTCTTACAAGCCCACCAGTCATACTGGATTAAGGGCACACTCTATTCCAGTATGGACTCACCCTAACTATCTGCAGCGACCCTTACATTCTAAGGTACCTGTGTCCTCATGGGGTTAGGACTTCAACATATATTTTTTATTACAGAATACAATTCCATCCGTAACAGATAATATCTTCGAAGGGACATTCTTTGGTAGTCCAAGCTAGATTTGGCCAAGAATAAAGACTCAGCTGGATCCACTGCAACAGAATATAAAAGCAAATACCAAAAGGATAAAGTGATCTTCAAATTACTTAGTTGGGTACAAAACAAAAACCCAATAATCTTTGAAGAAATTGAATAAAAATCAGCAGGCATAACCAAAAAATTTACACCTGGCATCTAGCCAAAAGTTTCCCAGCTGTGCAGAGAGGCAGGAAAATATTACTGGTAGTTAGAAAAATGAAGGCAATCAATAGAAATAGATCCCTAATAGACATCATGGAATTTCTAGGCAAGCTCCTTAGAGAATTTATTTTAAACATTACCACAAATGTAAGGGAAACCATGAACTGAACATAATGAAGATTATTTTTTCTTTTTTTCGGTACTGGGGATTGAACCCACAGGCATTCTACCTCCGAGCTACACCCTCAGCCCCATTTTTTATTCTTTATTTTGAAACAGGGTCTCGCCATGTTGCGGAGGGCCTCACTAAGTAGCTGAGGCTGACTGTGAACCTGCGATCCTCCTGTCTCAGCCTCCCAAGTACTGGGATTACAAGCACGCACCACCATGTCTGGCAGAATTTTTTTTTAAGGGTGTAAATGAATATTCTATAGATAAAAAATAAGTATCTACAATGAAAAGTAAACTGAATGAGATAACAGATTAGATACTACAGATGAAACAATAAGTGATAGTAAAGACACAGCAATATTGACTATGAAGCACATAGCGATTGAAAATGCTGAGAAATAGCGGCGATGAGCCGTGGGCCATTATCAAGTGATCTAACGTACACGAAAATGGAGTCCTAGAAATAGAGATCGAGGAGTGACAGAAAAAAATGTATTTTAAGAAATAATAGCTATCATTTTCCAAATTTTATGATGACTATAATAAACTAAAAGGTCCAAAAAGCTCAGTCAGCAAACTTCAGGGAAAAACACAAAGAAAAGCTCAAACCAAAGTACTGAAAACTGGTGGTAAACAGAAAATCATAAAAAGAAGACCGTGGAAAAGAACACAGTATGTACAGAAGATTAAGTGTAAGAATAATAGTGGACTTCTAATCTGAATCTATGTACCATAAAGTGGAAATGATATTTTTTAAAATACTGAGTTGAAAACAAAGCAAAACAAACAACTTAGAAATCTTCATTCAGGGCTGGGGGTGTAGCTCAGTGGTAGAGTGCTTGTCTACCATCCATGAGGCCCTGAGTTCAATCCTGAGCACTTCAACACACCTGCCCCCCCAAAAAAAAAACACTCCAGTTAACACAAAGGGAAAATGAAGCTTTTTTTAAGCAAAGGAAACCTGAGTGAATTCATTGTGTTATAAGAAATACTAAAGAAAATTGCCCAAGCAGCAGGAAAATAAACAGGATGGAAATTTACAAGTACACAAAGCATTAAAAAGCCCTCAGAATGGTAAATATATGAGTAAATACAAAGAACATTCTCTCTAATTTTAGTCTATTTAAATAATCTTACACTGAAAGAGTTTTGAGAAATAATTTATTGTAGTATTTGGAGCATTAAAATTAACATTGTGAGTTAAAATACATGACAATAGCCCAGGAGAAATGAAGGATAGTTTTGTAAATACTTTATAAACCTACATGAAGATATAAATAATATATGAATATTGTCTGTGATAATTTTATATATACTATAACCTCCAACAGAAACACACACGCAGAAATATAATTGATAAGACGATCATGAAGATAAAAGACAATTATAAAATGATAATTAAAAATAAAATGGAAAAAGGGGGAAAGGGAACAAGTAGATTAAAAGAAAACATAGAGTAAGATGGTAGAGTTAAACCAAACAATATGAACAAGCTGGTCATTGTGGCACATGCCTGTAATACCAGTACTTGGGAGGCTGAGACAGGAGGATTGCAGGCTCGAGGCCAGCCTCTGCAACTTAGTGAGGCCCTCATCAACCTAGCAAGACTCTGTTTCAAAATAAAAAAATAAAAGAGGGCTGGGGTGCAGCTTAAAGGTAGAATGCCCCTGGGTTCAATCCCCAGTACCTAGTAACACACATACACACACATACACACACACACACACACAAAAGAGGGGGGGAGAAATATCTCTATCAATTGAATTGATGTGAAGGATTTATACGGTATATTGTAAATCAAAATTATATATTTTTAAAAGTTTAGGTAGTAAGCTATATTATGTGTGAGAAGGGCCAAAATAAAAACTATATATGCTTATTTTTATTAAAAGAAATGTAAGAAGGTTCAATTATTTCATCCTTCTAAACTAAATGAAATTGGTTTCTGGCATTACATGTGCATTGGATGGAGGTTATAGGAATGCTGTATGAATCTCTTATTTCTATACTTATGATATTTCATGAGGTAAGTGTGTTTAATATGTTCAAAAACAAAATTAAATCAGAATTTAAAAAATTACCATGATTATGGGAAGTAAGTTAATAGACCTCCTGCTGGAATTTCAGAATTACTGGCTAAGTCTGTCAGAATCACGAATATTAAATTTGGAGTCTGCTCTTATGAGAATATTTCTGTTAGAAAATACATATAATAAAGTATGTTCAACATATGAAAGAAATATAAATAAAAATACATTAGCTATGCATAGAGAATAATTTTCTTTTGGTGGTGGGAATAAATGCAGTTTTATGTTAAACTCTTTTCCGTTTTCCTGTACTGTCTACATTTCTATAATAATTGCCTATTCGTTTCATTAATATATATTTGACAAACTTTGTCTTTCTGGAATAAGACGATATGAACTAACTACTCTGTCTCTTGGTCATAAATGTACACAAGTGTGAGGCACATACAGTATTTATTTATTCCTCCTTAGTGGTGTTTGAAATAGGACTAACTGCTCCCTTTGCAAGGGATGAACCTTTCCAACATCCTCCCTGGTAAACTTCTTATCTCTTAGGTCTCATCTTCTCATTAGAACACACCCTCAAGCACCCTCACTGGTTGATTAGCAGCTCTTGCTCAACCACAGGTCCTTATTTATGATCATCATTATTGAAATCACTATCTGTATTTCTCTGACTTTCATTACTGTAATGAAATGCTTGAAGTAGGCCAACTTTATAAAGAGAAGAGGTTTATCAAGCATACAGTTTTGGAGGCTGACATCCCAAATGGCAGGGCGCAGGCTTTGGCAAGTCCCTCTCTTCCTTAGCTGTCTCACCTCATGGTAGTTGGCAATGGTGGGCAGAAGATCACATCTCAAAACAAGAAATTATAGAGATGTCTGACTCAGGCTCAGGTTTTTATGCCAACTTATTCTGGGGAAAACTCACTCCAGGAAACCAGTATTCTCCTCTGGGGGCAGTACTCCAATAACCTAAAGACCTTCTACTAGGACATGCCTCTTAAAGGTTCCATTAGCTCTCTGATCTCTACATTGGGGACCAGGCCTCCAACACATGAAACTTTGAGGAGCACACTTAAGTCACACCAAAACCAGAGTATTACCTGATGTTTATATTTTTGTTTATATATTAGATTTTTTTTTTTTTTTGCGGTACTGGGGATAGAGCCCAGGGGCATTCTACCTCCAAGCTACACCCCCAACCCTATTTTTCTTCTTCTTTATTTTGAAACAGGGTCTCACTGAGTTGCGGAGGGCCTCACTAAGTAGCTGAGACTGGCCACAAACCCGGATCCTCCGGTCTCAGCCTCCCAAGTACTGGGATTACAAGCGTGTGCCACCATGCCTGGCTTATATATTAGATTTTTATCTAATAGAATTTGAGATCCATGATAATAGTGAACTTATAATATCTTGTTTATTACCACATCCCCAGTGCACTTGACAGTATATGGTATATAGTAGACAAATGGTAGATACTTGTTGA
The DNA here is from genome assembly GCA_004027185.1 of Glis glis. Lineage (NCBI taxonomy): Eukaryota > Metazoa > Chordata > Mammalia > Rodentia > Gliridae > Glis > Glis glis. The sequence goes on from PVJS01009198.1 coordinate 19,098, forward strand.
AGAACTGAGTTGAAATTAACTCAGTAAGTGAATTAACTCAGCTAAAATGGTACTTTGGTAAACTCTCAGGCTCTATCTCCCATCCCCCCACCTAATCTGTGTACAAAGATGATTATATTATCTTGGTGCGCACCTTCACACCACAGATTGACAGATGTTACTTTAATAATTTGACTCCTCCTCCTGTGATAGTGAGGGCTTCACATACATGATTTTTTTTTAGATGACCCTGAACATCCCAGGCAGACACATGCCTTATACTCTGTTTTACCTGGGGAGAAATGGAACATTTTATGGCTTTTAAAGCTACTGGACTGAAACTCGTGGATGGAAGATAAAAGACTGTAAACCACGTCAACCTAATGAAACATATTTAGTGTCATCATAAGAGACTTTTCTTAAACTCCATTCACCAGAAGTGAAATATGCCCGAAGGCATCCAATTTTCCACTTCAGGTCCCCTAACCAAAGTGTTCAGGAACTGATAGCTTATAGCCTGTTAAGCATAGTATAAATTAATAAACACACATACACACACAATCTTGGGATGAATTGTATTTACTAGCATTTCGGGGTCAGACAAGAAAAAGTGTCTGTGAGAAAACATTCTGATTCCTCTCTCTCCTTTGGTATTATTATATACCTGCTTACTTTTGTAGTCTTTAAAGAATGTTATTGCATTATTTTATTGAAGAAAATAAGTGTGGAGTACCTGTTGTGAGCCAAGGATTATTCCAGGTGTGGAGGATACTGAACTGGAAAAGAACATTAGAACCTTTTGTTTTATAGCATTTACATTCTTTTTTTTTTTTTTTTTTTTTTGCAGTACCAGGGATGTTCTACCTCCGAGCTACACCCCCGGCCCTATTTTTTATTCTTTATTTTGAATCCGGGTCTCACGAAGTTGCAGAGGGCCTCACTAAGTAGCTGAGGCTGGCCACGAACCCGGATCCTCCGGTCTCAGCCTCCCAAGTACTGGGATTACAAGCATACGCCACCACGCCTGGCTTTTTATAGCATTTACGTTCTAATGGGTGGAGGGAGACAAATAATTTTTAAAATAAATGAAAAATGAAGCAGAGATGGCAGTTACAAAGTGTCAGGGAGGAGGAATAAGTATAGTATCCCTCAGTGAAAACCCTAAATGTTCAAACCAAGAGTCATTCAGCTGGAAGTGTAGTTAGTGGTGAGTCGCAGAGGTTTCGGAAGCCAAATCAGAGAACCTTGTGGCTGCTATAAGCAATTAACTTTTTTTTTTTTTTTGGTGGTGGTACTAGGGATTGATCCCAGGGGCATTCTACCTCTGAGCTAACACCCTCATCCCTATTTTATTTTTATTTTGAAACAGAGTCTCGCTAGGTTGATGAGAGTCTCATTACTAGCTGAGGCTGTCCTCGAACCTGTGATGCTCTGGTCTCAGCCACTCAAGTACTAGCATTGCAGGTCTGTGCCACCATGCCCAGCAGCACTTAGCTTTTGAATTAAGAAAGAATGAGAAATGAAAGGGTCTAACTAAATGAAATGTTTTGGCTAAAGGAACCAGATGGAGCAGGAGCCGTTTTCTGGGATGGGGAAGATTCTTGGCAGGGTGATGTTTTGGTGGAAAATGGGTATGAGGAGTTTGATTTTGGACATAGAAGTTTTTGTTTTGTTTTCATACTGGGGATTGAGCCCAGGGGTGTTCTACCTATGAGCTACATCTCCAGCCCTTTTCATTTTTTTAATTTTGAAATGTTCTTGCTGAGTTAGCCTCAAACCTGTGATCCTCCTATCTCAGCCTCCCAAGTACTGGGATTACAGGTGAGCACCACCAGGCCCGGCTAATTTTTTTAGAAGCCAGTAAATGGCTGTATGATTTGGAACTCAGAGAAGGGGTCTGGGAGTCATCAGCTAGAGATGGTCCTGGCAGCTATAAGGATGGGTGAGATGACCGAGGGATGGGAGTCCTGCCCAATATTCCTGAGCAAGGACAGGACTACACCCCTCAATCTCGTCCAATATTTAGCTCCCAGTTCTGAGGTGTACATTAGCACCCTAGGATTTCTGCCTTTTGCTCATGATCTTCAAGAACACGTAAAATGCAACGAATTATTTATTTCCATTTTCAAAAGAGAGCTAATACTTAAAAGTAAGTTCTTTCCTCCTCCCAGCCCAGGGCTGGTCTCGCTTCTTGCTCTTTCTGGTTTACCCTCAGCTTCGATGTTGTCCCCGTGGAGTTGTTGGCTTTTCTTGTTATGTGACGGGCAGCTAATCCTCAAGTTGAAAGCCACCACAACTGTGCAATGACAATACGGTTCTGAGAGCCGTGTTTTTCAAGAGTAACATTTGTGCTGAGTCGCTGTTTAGTCCCTGGCCTTTATCTTCAAAGGCTTGGTAGAATGTGTCTTACTTCACTTTCAAAACATAAAAACAGCCCTGGTCTCTGCCCTTCAGGTCCTTTAAAGGTGAGACTTATTTTTTTTAAAACAATAGTTGAATAATAATGCTTCTTGGGCAAAATATTTTAGAAATGGGAGAATGAGTGCTGGATGAAATTCATGTGTGCGCAGAGCTAGTGTGTCTGTATCATTTGTTGTCCAGTCCTGGACACTTTAGAGTGTGAAGACAGGAGCAAATAAAAATTAACCTGGGAGCCAGGCATGGTGGCACATGCTTGGAATCCCAGTACTTGGGAGGCTGAGACAGGAGGATCAAAGGTTCAAGGCCAGTCTCAGCAACTTAGCAAGGCTCTCAGCTAAGTAGTGAGATTCTCCTCAACCTAGTGAGACCCTGTTTCAAAATAAAATATAAAATAGGGCTGGGAGTGTAGCTCGGAGGTAGAATGCCCCTGGGTTCAATCCCCAACAAAACACACACACACAACCTAGGGCAGCGACTATCGTGTTAGTGTGCTGCCATTCTGCTGTAACAGAGACATCCTCCAATACAGAGGCTTACATAAGAGAAGAGGGACTTTTTGTCTCCCACATAATATATTCCAGAGGTGAGAGGTTGGTGGAGGCAGAGTGGCCCTGAGTCTTTTTATGTTGTGAGGTCCGAGGACTCTCCATTTGTCAAACTTGTACAAAGAACAGGAGGAGGAGAGAGAATAGTCAGAAGGCAAATGGCAGCTTTTTAAGAATTTGACCCAAAAATTGCTCTCAGGAGTGGTGGCACATGCCTGTAATCCCAGTACTTGGGAAGCTGAGACAGGAGGATTGCATGTTTGAGACCAGCATCAGCAACTTAGCAAGTCCCTGTTTCAAAATGAAAAATAAGCCGGGCTTGGTGGCGCACACTTGTAATCCCACTTGGGAGACTGAGACTGGAGGATCCGGGCTCACAGCCAGCCTCAGCTACTTAGTGAGGCCCTCCACAACTTAGTGAGGCCCTGTTTCAAAATAAAGAATAAAAAATAGGGCTGGGGGTGTAGCTTGGAGGTAGAGGGCCCCTGGGTTCAATCCCCAGTACCGTAAAAAAATAAATAAATAAAAAATAAGAGCCAGGCATGGTGGAACATACCTGTAATCCCAGTATTTGAGAGGCTGAGATAGGAGGATTGCAGGTTCATGGCCAGCCTCAGCAACTTAGCGAGGCTTTCCACAACTTAATGAGACCCTGTTTCAAAATTTAAAAAATAAATAAATAAAATAAGACTGGAGGTGTAGCTCAGAGGTATGCCCCTGGGTTAAATCCCCAATACCACAAAAATAAATAAGTAAATAAGTAAGTAAGTAAATAAATAAATAAATAAATTTAAAATTGGGCTGGATGTATAGATAGAATGCCCTTGGATTCAATCCCCAGTACCATCAACAATAATAATAATGATGATGACAATGACAACAACAACAATAATAATAATAATAATGATAATTCCTCACATCACTTCTATGCTACTTGACAGAGCAGAGCCACATAGCCTCACCTAGCTGCAGGCAAGGCTAGTCTCTAACTGGTGGCCAAGGAGCCTGGCAAAATTCCAGCAGCAGATTCTGAGGACCAGTTAGCAATATCTGCTGAAGAGATGTTAATGGTATGATAAATGTGCATGTTTAAAGAAGGCCAGAATTCGATCTTTGGATTTCCCAAACAGCTTACTTCCTAATGTCTTGACATTTGCTCTTTGATTTCTTTTTATAGTTCACTCCGTAACTTGATTCCATGTCTTTACTCAAACGTCACTTCTCAGAGAAGCCAGTCCTGATCACTGTATTTAAAACTCCCACCCCAGCCTGCCATCCTTTCCTGCTTTATCTTCCTTCATGAAACTGCCATCATTCAATCTATTGTGCATTTTATTCATTTATTGTATTGTATCTTTGTCCTGGCTAACGTCTACATGAAGGTACTAAGTCTTACCTCTCTGGTTTAATGATGGCTCCTTAGTGTGGCAAAGAGCTAGGAATGAGTTGGTGCTCGATGCATTTTTAAGTCTTGTCAATTCATCAATGAACAAAAGTATATTAGCAGTGGTCTTTGTGTTTATAATGACCTACATGTTAGGGCTTTTATCGATGGAAAAATTACCTACATTAAACAGAAGATAAAAATAAGTCTTCTTGCTTCTTTTAGTTAATACTATAATCATTAGTTGATTAGAAGAGATTACCAGTCAAATCAGCTGGGCACAGTGGTACACACCTGTAGTCCTAATACTTGGGAGGCTGAGACAGGAGGATCTCAGGTTTGAGGCCAGCCTTGGTAACTTAGTGAGACGCTAATTCAAAAACTAAATAAATAAAACAGGCTGGGAGTGAAGCTCAGGTGTAGAATGTCTTTGGGTTCAATTCCCCATACCACATACACACAAAGTCAAATCATATCTTCCCTTTGAACACTATGAGTGAATAATGTAATAATTTGATGCATTAATTGATATAATTAATAACATTGATTAATATGTGAATTTTTTTACTCTGTTTTTTCCACAAAAGCAGCCATATTTTCTTGACTCTTGAAACTTCCAAAATTTAAATTATAAGCCAAAAGAAGGAATTTTCAACAGGAGTCCCCCCTTTTTAATAAAGAACAAAAATTTAAATTGTAAGACACTAAAAACTAGTAATAGGTTGCTGAAGTAGACAATGGTGCTTTACACAAATATTTGGTTTTCTCTCTTCCTCTTTCATAACCTTGGTGGGATTGTGCTTCTCTGCCTCGTTGAATTCAGGCATGGTCTTAAGATTTCCTGGGCATTGAAATGTGAGCCATCTTGATGGTCATGCAGGTGGAAGATGGAAATTTAAAAAGCCAGTGTACATTTCTCCACAGTTTCTTTTTCTTTTTTCCTTCACAATTACTTGCAATGTCCCAGAAGGCAGCCCTGTTGATATTATAGCTTCTGAAATCATGAGAATAACAAGGATATACAGAGAAATGCCCAGCAAGTAAGAAAGTAAGAAAGAAACCACTGATACTTTAGCTTGTGCCATAGCATCGCATACCCCAGCCTATCTCCGGGGAGACAATTATCCACCTGGAGAAGACAGAGAGATGGATTCCCTTAAAATTTATCAAGATCAATAAGAACGTTATCTTGATAATGGCAATGGTTCCACAGGTTTATCCCTATGCCAAGCTTATCACATGGTAGACTGTAAATATGCAGCTTCCTATATCTCAAAAATAAGTCAATAGACATGTATAAAAAAAGATAACAATCAACCAGGGAGATGCTCTCAGACCGCAGGGGAGCAAGCAACTGTAGTTTCTGCCAACGGCAGCCCTGCCTTTGCTGTCAAGCAGTGTCCAGGCTAATTGCATGGTCTTTGATGGCAGTAATTACATAGGCTGGCTGCAACCCACGCTTGGCCCTGACAGTGGGTCTGAGAGAGCAGCCAAGAGTCGAGACAGTTCCCATGTTAAGGATAACTGAACCAAACAGAATAACCCTGACTCAAGGATCTGCCATGGAATAATCACAGAGTGGAGGAGAAAAGACCCATGCGAAGTCAGTAGAACACTCGACAAGTCCTAAGTAATTTACTGGGGTAAGGTATTAAGGAGGCCAAAAGAAGATGTGTAATTTATAAATATATGTGTGTGTGTATATTATATATAAATATACTTCCTTAATGCTTTAATGCATTACTTAATAAGTCAGAGGAAGACATATATATATAATACATATATATGTCATTAACATATATAGTATATATGCTGTATATGCAAGTATGATATTATAATTAGCATATAGCATACATATAATATGTGCTAATGTATATATATAATACCATACATATATAGAATATATTATATAAAGTTAATATATATAAATAGTATCATACTTACATGAAATTTAAAATTGACGGGGTTTTTTTTGGTACTGGAGATTGAACCCAAGGACATTTTACCTCTGAACTACACCCCAAGCCCTTTTTATTTTTTATTTTTGAAAAAGGTTCTCATTAAGTTGCTAGGTATCTCACTAAGTTGTTGAGGCTGGCCTCAAACCTGCAATCCTCCTGTCTCAGTCTCCCAAGTACTAGGATTACAGGCAAAATTGACAGTATCATCACACCTGGTTTTGCTCGCTGGATCATTATATAAATGCTTTTAGATTAATAGGACCCCATGATATTATTCCCATTTTATCTATAAAGACACTGAAGATTGAAGAATTATCTGAACTTACCTTGGACCACATGGTTACTGCAGTGTTCAGCACAAGAGTATCAAACCTCATAAAATCTTTTTCTTCCAGCCAAAATTAAAGTTTGTCAAAATGGATTTCATGTATGCTCTTTTTCCTTCCTGGGTAATAGAAACAAAGACATGGACTCCTTGTGTTCTAAGGCTGGAAAATAATTTAGAGGTCACTCAAGTCAACCATTCTCCTTTTATAATTGGAGACACCGAGGCACAGAAGTATTGAAACCTGACTAATTTTTAAGCTAGTTGGTACTAGAATCAGAAAAAAATATATCAGACAAGGTTCTCTAATAGTTTTGCTTATTTCTTTCTGAAGTAAAAATACTGAATGAATAACTCCACAGGGACTTGCAGGTGCCTGGCTGTAACTGTTCTGTTTTACCCATTGTCTCTCAAATTGGCTTCATCAGAGAGACTGGTAGAAAGTTGCAGCACTACAAATGAATGGAAATACCTTTTTACAGTGTTTTGCAGACCTAAATAGCATACTTATTTCATGAGTTTAAGAACTGAATTAACGTAGACTGCCTATTCTTAACTGGAGATTTCTACCATGAGCTTTCCAATGAGACAAACATCACTTAATATATATTTTACATGTTTAAAAACACACACAAACATGCACATATCAGTAGCCTGTAGAAGCTCCTGGAAAAAAGAAAAGTAAGGTTGTATCCTCTATGGGTTGGCACAGTCCATGAGCCAGCTGCCTGTCTGATTTTGTGTTATTTCTTTGCAACATGGGTTTTCAAACACTCATCATTTAAACCTTTGGATGGTACAAACTAATCAATAACATAGTGCTTTGAGCCAGAAAGTTCATGCAGGGAACCAGCATGGGCCCTTGAAGCAAGAGTGCTATTCAGAGGCCCAAGAATAGCACTTCAGCTCACCAGGATAATGTTGAGCCTAATCCAAGGGAGGCGTGGAAATCATTTGACCTGTGTGGCAGCCAGACGTCTCCGTCTTCAAGTGGAGGTCAGGTCTCTACAATCAAAGCCGAGTCGAACATTGGGAGTGGAATGACAGTCTCTGCCTCAGGTTCCATGGAAATCGTTTTTATCCCCGTGGAGCATAAGCAGAATGGCTTCATGGGAAGTTGACTGCCGGTGGCTCCCAGATAAGTTTCCTCTGTGTATTATGGGAAACAGGCTCAAAATAATGAAAGGTCCCCATCTTTCCAGAAAGAGAGGAAAGTTTACCTTGCCTTTTCGAGACCAGCTCCAGGAAGAAAGATCAAGAAGAATAAAAGAAATAGAGCTGAGTCACAAAAATCACCTGGTTTATAAGAGTTGTTGAATGGAAGCAATAGCAACCATGGGTATGGAAGAAAATGGGAAGCAGGTCAAAATTAAGAGTTTAAAATTTTAAGGAAACTAAACTAGCCAGGTGCGGTGGCTCATACCTGTAATCCCAGTACTTGGGAGGCTGAGACAGGAGGATCACAGTTTGAGGTCAGCCTCAACAATTTAGACCCTGTTTCAAAATAAAAAGGCTGGGGTTCTAGCTCAGAGGTAGAATACTCCTGAGTTCAATCTTCAGTATCTTCCCTTAAAAATATTAAAAAGAAACTGATCCAAGATTAAAATATGTCATGGATGGTTGACATTAAAAGTGATTGTTTTCTTTTTTCAGGAGACTACCTGTATTTTCTCAGTTTTCTACAGTCCAAATGAATATTTCCATTATAGGAAAAATAAAATTTATCAAATAAAAAAGGACTAAAATATTCTTTGGGGATGAAAGAATTTTAATTGAAATTGGAAATCTCACTAACATGAAAGATTCTTTCGGTGATTATACCTTGTAAGCCAAAAGTTAGGTTAAAATAAAAACATTCACACTTTTTTTCTGTAATTTATTAGGTATTTATTTGAAAGACATCCAGATATTCAAAAATTGAATGTTATCTATTTCCACATTCATTAAATTAAAGGAAATTATATTAAATGATGGTATACATGCTGGAAAATTTGATACAAGTGATAGCTATGTATGTTCTCACTGTATTTGAAGTTTATGGTCTAATAATACTTAAGATATGTGATAGACATTAAGTAGTAGTATATATGGATGCTAATATTCAGAAGACCAGAGAAAGTTGAAGATCTTGTTGTCAAGATAAAATATTGCACATTTGAAAGTATTGCTAATAGGCACATGAATAGTTTTTTAAAATATATTACCACTTGGCATGGTGGTACATACTTGTAATCTCAGTACTTGGGAAGCTGAAGCAGGAGGATTGTAGGTTCAAGAACAGCCTCAGCATCTTAGTGAGGCAGCAACTTAGTGAGACCCTGTTTCAAAATAAAATATGAAATAGGGTTGGAGGTGTAGCTCGGAGATAGAATGCCCCTGGGTTCAATCCCCAGTACTACCAAAACAAAACAACAACAATAAAAACCCACAAAAAATACTACCATTGTTTCTTCAAAGATACTTATCTTTTAAAAGCTAAACAAATACTGCTCAGGAGAAAATTCATAGTTTAGGATGAAATTTAAATGACTATTAGATACTTAAAATTTACAGAAAATTTTGTTGTAGTTTATACACACAAAATTACTAATAAATTAACTAGGCTAGATGTAGGACTTTTTATTTCAAATGTCTCCATTTCTGCAATTCAGCTTCTTACAGACAAAGTGACCGCTGCTACTATTTCTTTAACAAGGTTTTATTGGTTTTACTCATGATTTTAAATTCATGAGTATGCCCCTCTTTATCTAAGGCCTCAGCCACCACCCTTCCTTACAAAAGGACATTGTTAAGTCAACATGAAGTATCTTGATCTTTCAGTACCTTCGGGGAATTGAATACTTCATTCATCCACTCAAATACAAGAACTGAATGCATATGCTTTTATTGGATTCTTATGTTGTTTTGTTGTTCAAACTTTGCGATTCTGCAAACACCTAGGCAGTTATTAAAGCTGCATGGTCACATGATGTGTGACTGTGTTTTAAATATCTTAGATCACTCCCCTGACCAGATTCACCTACTCTATGGTATATAACACAGGTGGATGAAAAGTGTCATTGTGGATATCATCAGCTAGACAATACGGTATTTTCTGCTTATGAGGTTGTAAATATATTTTATTACTTGCAGACTTAGAAATAGAATTCTTAAAAAGAGGTACTTCTTAGAATCACAATGTTTAATATTAATGAAATATATAGTTTTAAGAGCTAATATAAAAGAGACATATACATTTCTGTTTATGGGACAGGATAGTAATGTAAACAAATACCTTGACTGTGATAAGATTGACAGCTCAATAAAGGCCCAGAATATGAAATTCACATTATATTTTGAAACTCTGAGAAGGCATTTAATTTGTTGATCATGTTGTATTTCTTCTGAAATGTGCTAGAGAGTTATTGGCATGGAGAATTTTGAGTTAATTTGCAGAAGTTTGTCTTGAAATCTGACTACAAAATAACTGGAAACCTGGAGTGCCAGGTAATTTTGACAGTTTTATTAAGGTATACAAAGAACTCCACATATGTACAATTTGATGACTCTGGGCATTTGCAAACACCCATGATACCATAACCAGGATCAGGATAACTGACCTATCCGACACCTTCCAAAGTTTCCTTGTGTCTTTTTGTTGTTTTGTTTTTATTATTATTTGTTCATTTGTGATAAGAATACTTAACATAGCCGGGCGTGGTGGCACATGCTTATAATCCAAGTACTTGGAAGGCTGAGACAGGAGGACCGAAGGTTCAAGGCCAGCCTCAGCTACTTAGTGAGGCCCTGTTTCAAAATAAAGAATAAAAAAATTCGGGCTGGGGGTGTAGCCCAGAGGCAGCATGCCCCTGGGTTCAATCCCCAGTACCAATACCACCAAAAAAAAAAAAGAATACTTAACATGAGTTCAACTTTATATCCACTGGGGGTGGGAAAAAACCTCCCATTTCCCCTACCCATAATCCCTGACAACCACTATTGGATTCTTTGATTTCATGAATTTGACTATTTTAGATACCTTACATAATGAGATCATGCAGAATTTTTTTTTTCATGACTGGCTTATTTCACTTAGTATAAGGCACTTCAGGTTGGTCCACCTTGCTACAAGTGGCAGAATTTCCTTATTTTCTGAGGCTGAATAATATCCCATTATATGTATATACCACATTTTTCATCCATTTATCTGTTGATAGACGTGGGTTGTTGTCCTATCTTGGCTGTTGTGAATAACACTGCAATAAAAATGAGATTGCATATATTTCTTTGAGAACCTGATGTAAACTCTTTGGGAGATACTATGCATCCAGGAGTGGGATAGCTGGAACCTATGATAATTCTATTTTCATTTTTTCTGGGAACTTCTATACTGTGTTCAGTAGCTGCTAGGCCATTTTACATTCCTACCAACAAGGCACAAAGCTTCTAATTCCTTCACATTTTCACCAACACTTATTTTTGCTTTTTTTTCCCGATAATAGCCATCCTAGCAGGTGTGCGGTGATATCTTGGAGTTTTAAATTTGCATTTCTCTTAGACTTAATGATATTAAATATCTTCCCAGATGCCTGTTTCCTATCCATGTGTCTTCTTTGGATAAATGTCTTTTTGACATTTGTCCATTTTTTATCAGGTTATTTTTTTTCTAGTGAATTGTGTAAGTTTTGCATATATTATAGAACTTAAATCCTCATCAGATATGTGGCTTCGAAAGTATTTTCTTTTCTGTTCCACATGTTGCATTTTCTCTTCTGTTGATTTTTCCTGTGCGGTGAAGAAGTTTTGTTTTGTTTTAGTTTGATGGAGTTCCTCTTGTCTCTGTTTGCTTTTGTTACCTGGGCTTGTAGTGTCAAATCCAGGAACTCATTGCCAAGACCAATGTCAGGATTTCCCCACTATGTTTTCTTCTAGGAGAGTGAGATTTATAGTTTGAGGTCTTCTGTTAAAGCCTTGCATTCCCCTCACGTTGATTTTTGTGTATGTAAGATAGGGATCCAGTTTCATTCTTTTCTGTGTGGATATCCAGTTTTCCCAGCACCTTTTGCTGAAGAGACTGAACTTTTCCCTTCTGTATTCTTGGCAACCTTGTCCAAGGTACGATGTGCTGTGTTTATTTCCTGGCTCTGGGTTCCACTGGTCTATGTCTCTATGCCAGCACCATATTATTTAATTACTGCAGTTTATAATAATCTATTTTGAAATCAGGAACTATGATACTGCCAGCTTTATTCTTCTTTTTCAAGGTTGCTTTGCCTATTCTGGGTCTTCATGGTTCCATATGAATTTTAGGGCTGCATTTGGTTTTTGTTTGTTAGTTGGTAGGTAGGTTGGTTGTTCGGTTGGCACTGGGGATTGAACCAAGAGGCATTCTACCTCTTAGCTAAACCCCCAGCCTGATTTTATTTCTTATTTGGAAACAGGGTCTTGCTAGGTTGCTGAGAGCCTTGCTAAGTTGCTGACACTGGCTTTGAACCTGTGATCCTCCAGTCTCAGCCTCCCAAGTACTGGGTTTACAAGCGTATGCCACCACACCTGGCTAGGGCTGCTTTTTATTTATTTATTTTTCTATTTATTTATTTTTTAAAGATTGCAACTCATATTTTCCTGGGGATAGCATTAAATATGTAGATAACTTTAACTAATACGGACACTTTAACAATATTAAATCTTCCAATTCCTAACAAGGAAATATCTTTGATCTTTGATTTATCTTTGCATCTCTTTTAATTTCTTTCATCAATATTTTATAGTTTTAGTATATAATACTTTCATGTTGGTGAAGTTTGTTCCTAAGGAGTGTGTGTGTATGTGTTTTAAAATGGGTTTGTTTTCTTAATTTCCTTTCCAAATGGTTCATTATTAATGTATAGAAATACATCCTAACTTTTAAACTCATATAGTTGGGGTAATTTCTTCCTATTTGGTTAACTTGTATTTAGAAATTATATCTATTCCTGAGATCATTTTATTTAATGGAAATATTTTCTCTGACAGTATGAGAAATAGGTAAAATTGTCACCAGGGCCTTGATAGATCTGTCTAGATAGATTGTTCAACAGGCAGACAGACAGATAGATAGGTAGACATTTGCACACACATTCTTGAAGTGTAGGAAAGTATTATCATTATATTGTGAGTATTAGTCTTTTGTCATTCTGCATCCTTAACATTAACATCATTGTTACAATGCACAAAAGATATGTTATTTTCAAAATAAACATGAAAAATCAAATAATATGCTTTAATATTTCTCTTTAAAATAGACTATTACAGTGAAAATTTTTTAAAAGGCACATTTTCCTTTTAAAAAATTAGCAGTTGCATCAAACACCAATCAGCTAACCAATGTTTACTTTTATCTAGAGACTGTTCAATTCAGAATATAAAATGAAAATATATATTAAAGGAAATTATTGCTTTCTCTTTCCATCTCAATTCTCTTCTACAGCATCAAATATGAATTCAGCAAAAGAGACACTTCTATCATGAACATGTAAAAATCTTCATTTATATATATCACTTGGACATCAATATAGATTATACTTAGTATAGATTAATATAGAGTATAATATAGTATATAATTAATATGTAGTATACTAGAGCGTAGGATTAATGTGTGGTTAGCTACATTATTACAGTGTATATATTCCCCTTGGTGAATAACCAGTTGTAGAAAAATATGATAATTTGATTTTGAAAAAAACTAAAACTTCATAGCTATTCTATATTCATATCTGTTTTTTGTTCTTCCATGCATGTCTATTTATAACCAATTGGGAACAGGTTTTCACCTGAAATTTTTCTGTTTAAATGGTCACAGTTATTAGCATATATCGACTTATTTTTATGTGTTACCAAATGTTAAATATAGGTGGCTTTCGCTGGGCATGGTGGCTAAATCCCAGTACCTGAGAACAGGAGGATCATGGGTTCAAGACCAGCCTCAGCAATTTAGCAAGACTCTTAGCAACCTAACAAGACCCTGTTTCAAAATAAAAAGGGCTGGGGATATAGCTCAGAGGTAGACTGTCCCTGGGTGGAATCCCCAGTACCACAAAAAACAACAAAAAGGAAAACAAAAATAAAAAATAGAGGTGACTTAGAAAAATGACAAGAGTAACTGATTGGAAGATAGTAATTACAGCGTTGCCTGAAAGGTTGATATAATATGGTTTGTATGAACGTACTCTACTGTTTAAAATCATTAACCAGTTGAGCTATTACCCAGTAGCCATGCATATCTTTATAGACTATCCACCTATCATGTACCTACTGGTCTGGGCACTGGGTACCCAGAGACAAGACGACACCAGGGATGAGGTAGGGATATTAAGTGCTGGTCTACAAAAGACATAAATCACAAGCATTGAGTTTTATGTCACTATTTGTCACCTCATGAAAAAAAAAAAACCCAGATGTACCTGGCATAAATTTGTTATAATGATGTGGATTTGGTTGGCATGAGTATATGATGAATATACTTGTCGGCATAAGGTTAAATATGCCCATTACCTAAGGAAATATTTATCCTGTTACCAAATTCGCTTCCTGTTTTGACATTTCCTTAATAAGTACACTGACCATCATAAATGTATGCGTTACAGAGCAAATATTTAGGTACTCTGAAATGTCTGTTACCTAATTTTCTACTTCCTAGAATTCTGCATCACTCTCTTTGATACATTTCGGGTAATAAATATTTTTCTCATTTAAACACGTTCAGTAACTCATAGTCTCAGTTCACAGTTGCATTTTAAGAAGTCTTACAATCAGGCTTCATATCGACCCCCAGCCTTTTGCTCAACGCTAAATGATGTTGAACTTCATCGACACGATGACCTTCCATATTTATTTTTGGTCACTTTCATTGTCACACATCAGAAGCAGAATTGATGGCTTTCTGGCTTCTTATGTAACATCGTACAGCATGTTTTGTTATACTTAGCTCTTTTTCCCAGCTCCAAATCTATTGTTACATTCTACACCTTTAATTTGAATTGAAGCAGAAAATTATCAGTTTCAGCCTTTTTTTAAAGCCTCTTTCACACTTTTAGGTGATTTTATAACATCTAAATTCCTAATTCCTTTTTGTATGATTTTCCATTGAATCATTTATTTGTCTGTTCCCCCAGGTTTTGTAAGGATGCTTTGTTTTTTTTCAGGAGAAGAAGAATGCTGTTTTTATAAAGTGGGATGTAACCCTCTCCCTTTTTAATGAAAGAGCTGATAGGTGTAGTCTCTTTCCTACATTAAGAGTTTTGAACAGGGGATAGTTGTGTGTCTTTGACATTACCCTTTCATTGAAGACATATTAAAACTTCGTATGTAGATGGGCAGTCTCAAATTCTCCTATTACCTTTTAAAACCACAGCTTGGTGTCCAGAAAGAGTAATAACAGGGGAATTAGAAACAAATTTACCACACTTGATAATGTTAGACAAGGAAGAGACTTTGTCAGGTAAAAAGGGGTGCTTTATGTTTTTAGAGTAATTTTTGCAAGAAGAAAGACTATTAAGCAAGGTCGTGGTTGGTTTTTTTTCTCCCCACCAACGCTTTCCAATTGTTGTATGTTTTTCTGTGGATGATGTTGAAGTTCATTTTGCAATCAATTTCAGGAACTATTCTTGACCCTGTACCTCTCTAGGCACCCTCATCTGGTGTTGCTGACCATTACATACATGATACGTCTGGGCAGCATGTACTTTTATCTACATCTTGGCTATGCTTTAGAACTATGATTTGCTCAAGAAATTCCATTTTTAAAGCTGGTTTCTTATATAATGAAATTGCACAAAATTACTGTGTCTGAGAAAGAACATTTTCTTAAACTGAGCACAAAACATCTTTACATATGTCTTTGATGTTTTCATGCAGTTCTTTCAAGGGGAACCAACGTCAGTGACTTCCAGTGTTTTAGCATCTGGCTGTTTCTATGGCTTTGGGGTTATCATTTAAAATTTTTGTTGTTGTTGTTTTCTTTTGCTTCTCTCCAATCTTTTTGCATCTACTTCTTACAACTTGAACCTGCGCACAACCCTCACACCCCCACCACATGCACACACTTAATTTGTAACCCCACAGATGTAGGATAATCTTTGGCATGGTGGTTGGAAAAAACTCTTAGCAGCCCTAGAGATGTTCAGTTGACCCTCTGAAACACTTCTTGCCACATGCTTCTTTCCTTCCTTTCTAACCTATTAATTAACATTTATTTATTAGTGCTAGCTGCTGTAGATCATGAAAAGGATATGGAAAATTGTCCTTTTTTTGAAGAAATGCATAATGCAATTGAAGAAAAAAATGGAACTATCTGGCTTCAAGGGATTTGGGCAAAAATCAAATAAGATTTCCTTTTCCTTTTCTGGCCCCCAACCCAATAATACATCCTTTAGATGAGTCAGTGGGTGATACTTAAGATTGCTCAAACATTCAAAAAGACTTTTTGGCAAAGTTTTGGTCAATCATTAAGTGGTCAGATATTATCCTATTTTTGGTGAGGTGTCTCTGTCCACCACGCCAGTATATATACAATCCGAAATAGGGATCCTCTCCACTTCAGACTAGATGAAATCAAACAAGGAAACACACAAACAAATGGAGCCTAATTTTGTTTTATTTATTTGGAGACTATATAACATATAAATTTTTTATATTTGTATTTAAAATACATTATTGCTCAAGGCATTATATACCTATAAAATATATTTAAACATTTTATGTTTATTTACAAACCATAATATATTCTATTGTAATGTAAGAATATATGAATAGTCCATATTTATTTGAGTATAATTTATTTTATAGAATATAGAAATATTCTAAGTCTTGTAGACTGTGAATTGTAAGAATATTCTTGTAGGATGTGTGTACAATTATGAATTCTTGTAGTCTATGTGTAGACTATTCTACTCAGGATTATGTGAATATTTATGGCATGTAATATTCTATAATATTTACAGTATATACTATTCATATATTATGGCTTATATTATTTAAAATACTCTATATTACACATATTTATATATTTGAAGCCCAGGATTTTAAAAGTTTTTTGAAAATGAAAATCACTTAAAAGAATTGTTAAAACCACATTACCAGGCTCCAATCCAAAAGTCACAATTTCTAGAAATAAATCCTGATCACCTACATATTTCATAATTACCCCCAATGATCTTTATCTGGAAGAGTGACAGCCATGGTACTCTGGTCAACACAACTTGGCATGGCATATGTGGGATTCACAGGATGGCTTCCACCCAGCTTTCCCAGCTTGAGTCCCTGGTGAGTTCCCCTATCTGTGTTCATGCCACATGGCCTCAGACCCCCAGAGTGTTCATGCTTTCTAGTTTATACTTGGTATTTCCTCTTAGAATAGCCCACCCTTTCCCATTCTACACTAATTAAATTCCTTGTAATCTTTTATACCCAACTAAAATATCACCCTTTCTGGGAGAGTTACCTAAGCCTCCACTACAAAGCTCATATTAATAATAGCCTGTCATTTCTAAGTTGTTGTCGTAGATTATGTACCTTGCTGAGTACTTCATTCACATTCCTCACTAAGCTGTTCATCATGACCTTGTCTGTTTAGATTGTCCCCATAATATCAACAGGATATGACAGTCTAGGGTATTTTGTTTGCCAGGTTCATGGGGCCATTTTGGTAGACAAACAATTCAAACCTAAGTCTTCTAGACTTTAGAGCTTGTCCTCTTAAGTCCTCATTTTGGGATATTACAAAATATCACCTTAAATTTAGAAAAAGAAGAGAGGTTCCTGTGATGTCATTATCAACCAAGACTCAATATCTGATTAAAATTATGGGACAAATGCTGTTCTATCTGATATCAATATACTGTTTATACTTTATATAGAGAGAAACTTATCTTCTTTGTTATAAAGCTACTCACAATTGTGGGACCTGAAATGAAAATTTGGGGGGTAAAGACCATCTCTGGTTTGTATGTTTGGCATTTGATGCTGCTGTTGGTGCTGTAGTGTTAAAAGTATTTCATTTTGGCCGGGCGTGATGGCGCACGCTTGTAATCCCAGTACTTTGGGAGGCGGAGACCGGAGGATCCGGGTTCGCGGCCAGCCTCAGCTCTTTCGCTCTCTCCCTGTCTCTTTCTCTCTCTCTCTCTCCTTAGTGAGGCCCTCCGCAACTTCGTGAGACCCGGTTTCAAAATAAAGTATAAAAAAAATAGGGCCGGGGGCGTAGCGCGGAGGTAGAACGCCCCTGCGTTCAATCCCCGGTACCACAAAAAAAAAAAAAGTATTTCATTTTGAAATCAGCAAGTCTTGGGTCTAAATTCTATCTCTCTTACTCATTTGCTTGTTTTACTTTGACCAAGACATATATATCTATGAACTTCAAATTGCTCATCACTAGTACAGTGAGGTTAATAATATTACAAAAGTTTATTTTTGTAATTTTTTCACTTTGGAAAGTTTTAAACAGATATACAAAAACTAAATTCTCAACAAATATACAAAATTCAAGAAAAGGTCTAAAATATTAGCTGTAGCTGCCTCTCACCGACTTTAAACATTATCAAATCATCAATATTGTTTCTCTGTCTGCTCAAAATTAGGGAGTATTAGATTGGATTCAATAATTCTCTTAAAGTTATTTAAGACAGTGCCTGTAACATGGAAGCTACAAATCAAATTAATTATATTTTATAGAAATGAACACTGAATCACACAGCCCCCCATTTTTGTTTTTGTTTTTTTTTTTGTTTTGATTTGTTTTTTTGGTTTTTTTTTGTTTGTTTTTTTGGTACTAGGGATTGAACCCAAGGGTGTTCTACCTCTGAGCTACAACCCCAACCCTTTTTATGTTTTATTTTGAAGTAGGGTCTTGTTAAGTTGCTGAGGGTCTCACTAAGTTGCTGAGACTGGTCTTGAACCAGCATTCCTTTTATCTCAGCCTGCCAAGTACTGGAATTATAGGCGTACTCCACCATTCCCAGCAACAACCTATGGTTTTTAAACTTTTATTTTCTCATTAGAAATTGGGTCCAACTCCCCAGCCATTTTTCATTTGCTCATCTGTTTTTCTGAAAAACAGTACTGAGAGACCTATATGAGAAACACTGTCCCTTTTTTATTCTTAGATAAAAATGTCCTTTTTAAGTCCTAAATATATTGTTCATGCTCATAATACACCAGATGTTAGAAAGAACCAAACGGACAGAAGAAGACTATTTCATGACTCCACGCCAGAAACATTTGCATGTCTATACATAATGGATGTGCAGAGAGCCTGCCGGGAGGTACTGGATCGGGACATAAGAAGACTAAAAGGGAAAAGAGTCATTTGACTGCACTTAGCCTTTTTCCCCGCATTAGTATTTTACTCTAGCTCGCCCTGCTTTGACACCCATTGTGCGTATCCACTCTGTGTTGAAAGCATCTCAGGGCAGCGTCTCATCCAATACCACGATGCCGTTCTCTTCTCTCCCCTCCCATTTCCCATGCAGTGGCATTCGTTTTAGCTTTTTCTATGAAAAAGATCACAAATCTGAAGGAACCTTAGCATCCTTTTGCAGTAGGCTTTCATGATCAGCCTCTGACCACTCCACACACTCAACATCCCTCAGTGTTACCCAATGGAGACGCTTACTGAGCAGTCATAGGGAACTCAGTATGTTTAAGTTCTTTACCTTCGTAACCCCAAACCATTCAAAACACGAAATCCAGGATGGATATAGTATCACAGCTTTAGTTTTGGAGTAAGATACTTCTGATTTCAACACCAGGCCCTGACAGTTGATTTCAGGGTAACCGATAAGCAATTTAGTTAATGCCCCTTATAACTTGAGTTTTCTCCTCTATAAATGGCGATCATTATAGCACCTAGTTCTCATAAACTGTCATGAGGATTGCATGGAATATTATTGGCAAAATGCCAGCTACTGCTGTGATTGACAGAGGCATTGATACTAAGCCAGAATATCTTTCTTTGTATACATACATGTATACACTTATTTATACTAGAATAAAAAGCATTTGGTATTTCGCCTTTTTTTAATTTTTTATATTGTTTCTGGAGTCCACCACCAGGCCCATTTCCTGTATGCTCAAGATCATACCTTGTAAAGGTTTACTCATTTTTCCTACAAAGGAAGCTATCTCCATTGTGTTGTTGTCACGCTTAATTTGTGTCTTCAAGTTAAACGATGTTTTAACAGTGAGCGAGAAAAATTACTACCTTTAGAAAGAAAACCAGAGAATGGAGAAAAGTGCTTAAAAGCAGATGTGTGGGAAGATGTCCATCATTATGAGAGTTTGTTTTGGAAAATACTGAGTGTACCACCTATAAAACCTCTCATATCTGGACATTTATGCTGAGAGATGAAATTTTCTAAAGTATTTCAATTCCTTTAAATGAGAAGTTTCAATGGGCATTGATAACTTTAGTTTAACTGGAGATAGATACATCTTCTGACTCCTTTGAAAATGCAGTTGGTTAGCAGCAAGGGAGTTGGAATTCACTAGTCTACTTTTTTTTAATTAAACCTTATATTAATTGGTGGTTGAAGTTGGAAAATGACTTCTATAGTTCCTGTGCTGTAACACACAGCTCTCCCTTTCCCCCTCTCTTTCATAATGAGGTTCCTGATAGTCATTCTGGCAATATATTGGATTTCTTTGTTCATGATTATTGTGCCTCCCCCATTATCAAACACAGCTGCCCTCCCTCCTTCCCCTCTGCCTCATCCCTCTAACTCATCTCTCTGTATTATATGGACTCTGTCTTGCTTGGTACCATCATCATTTTTTTTCTCCTTTGTGTTTTTCTCTATTGTTGCTCAGTCATTCCACATTTTATGCTATGTTTCAACTGTTGCATTAGACTTGAGATGTCAGTATTGCTAAATTCACTTGTAGATTATCTTCCCAGAGTAGACCCAGGGGAGCTTGCATCTCTGTCATTCTTATCTCTGGGATTACCTTATTATTAATGAGGCTTTTAATAACTTAGCTAACTGGCCCAAAGAGATAATTTGAGAGAATCGATAAATGTGGCACATTTGGTTTTATGAAAACAGACCCCCACACACACACACAGGAAAACATAGAGCTCTTCCCATAGGAAAATAGGGTTCACTTTTCCTTCTTTAGTACTAAGGGATACGTCTGCTCTTCAGACTAAGTGCTGTTCAAGCTTTAACAGTTTCTGCCTCCCATATTGTAATGATCATTGAGTTCTTCATATGTTCTTGCTCCTTAACATATTTTTTTCTAGAAGCATTTTCATGCAAGTCATATGTTTTATTTTTTTATTATTTATTTATTTATTTATTTATTTGCGGTACTGGGGGTTGAACCCAGGGGCATTCTACTTCCGAGCTACACCCCCAGCCCTATTTTTTTTATTTTTTATTT
>PVJS01009198.1:40203-51099 GCA_004027185.1 Glis glis
TTTTTTTTTTTTTTTTTTTTTTTCGGTACTGGGGGTTGAACCCAGGGGCGTTCTACCTCCGCGCTACACCCCCGGCCCTATTTTTTTTATACTTTATTTTTGAAACCAGGTCTCACTAAGTTGCGGAGGGCCTTACTAAGTAGAGAGAGAGAGAGAGAGAGAGAGAGAGAGCTGAGGCTGGCCGCGAACCCGGATCCTCCGGTCTCCACCTCCAAAAGTACTGGGATTACAAGCGTGCGCCACCACGCCCGGCTTAGTCATACTTTTTAAAGATTAGTATGCACAAAGGAAATTGTTGGGAGGCTTTTTAAATATATTTTTCTGTTTTAAACCTTTGAACTAGAAACATAAATAATGACCATAACTTATTTTGGAATCCTCTCCCTTCTTTTTTTTTTTGCTCACTTGTTCTAGGAAAGGCTTACTACCTCCCCCCCCTTAAAAGTCTCACGTTCTTATTATACCTTGACTTATTTTTTGGGGGGTGGAGGAGGTGCTAGGGAATGAACCCAAGGGTATTCTACCTCTGAGCTACACCCCCAGCCCTATTTTATATTTTATTTGGAAACAGGGTCTTGCTAAGTTGCTGAGGCTGGCCTCGAACCGGCAAGCCTCCTGTCTCAGCCTCCCAAGCACTGAGATTATAGGCATACACCACCGCAACCACCTTGCCTTGCTTTCTTTTAAAGAGTGATTTGGTTCCATAAATACCCTTGCAGCTGTTACTAGTACCTTATTCCCCAATATGTAAAGATGGTTAACATTCCTCTGGGGCATTCTTCACTTTTCTCTAAAAGTTCTATCACTTTTCTGTCTACTTCTTTTATGCTTGTCATAGGTCCCCACTGTATAACAAAAAGGTGTGTATTTGGGGTTTTTTTTTTTTTTTTGCAGTACCGGGAATTGAACCCAGGGGTGTTCTACCTCCGCGCTACGCCCCCGGCCCTATTTTTTATACTTTATTTTGAGACCGGGTCTCACAAAGTTGCGGAGGACCTCACTAAGGAGAGAGAGAGAGAGAGAGGGAGAGAGAGAGAGAGAAAGAGAGAGCTGAGGCTGGCCACGAACCCGGATCCTCCGGTCTCCGCCTCCCAAAGTACTGGGATGACAAGCGTGCGCCACCACGCCTGGCGTGTATTTGTTTTTTTAACCCTTACTCTGTTTACCACCTGCAGCCATTCTTTTAGTGACTATCATAAAGCAAATCTCTGCAAAGGCTTTAGAGTTTGAGTTCAGCCACAGGAATGTTTTCCAGTACCTGGTGTTTCCCAAGTCCTCAGAGCTGATCAGCTACGTTTCAAAGACTCCGTTCTTCACCTTGTCTTCAGAATGACCTTCCAGGAGCTTGCTTAAGTGCTGCAAATTTTGCACGGCATACCGTGTTGAGCCCTGTTCTTTTCAGTGGGCCTGCATTGCCTTCACAGTCTTATTTTCCCTGCTTTTCTCCAAAAGGTTGTGTTTTCATGTATTCTTCCGTTTTTCTACCAGTCAGTAGCATTATAATAACAAGGAAGCGGTAGCTCGAGGTCCCTGGAGTCCAGCAGATGTGGGTGTGAATCCTCACACCGCCACTGACTGCCTGGGTCACCTTCCTGAGCTAACAAACCGCTCTAATCTTAGATCGTCACCTGTGAAATGAAAATAATAAAAGCCACTCAGTCATGGGATTACTGGGAGGATTTTAGGGGACTGTGTTTCTGACTGTGCATGGGAGTGTTCTAGACAGGCTGGCAATTATTTTTTACAAGTATATCCAGAACTTTTCCAATGTTGCACAGTTTCTTTTTCTCTAAGCAAATAAAACATGCTCTCAAAGTGTGTCAATGATTTCCTTTGTCCTATCTTAACTCATCTATTTAGGCTTTCAAAGGACTAGTCAACTCTATGCATTTCTACTCTTTATATGCTTAATTTTATATAACATTTTCCTTTTCTTTTATAACATTTTCCTTTTCTTTTTATCTTTTTATATGCAATTTTTGAAAATGACAAGGAATAATTAA
This sequence comes from Glis glis, assembly GCA_004027185.1. Classification (NCBI taxonomy): domain Eukaryota; kingdom Metazoa; phylum Chordata; class Mammalia; order Rodentia; family Gliridae; genus Glis; species Glis glis. The sequence goes on from PVJS01009198.1 coordinate 42,207, forward strand.
AACCATCCATAATTTTATCGTCTATCTATATCTATATAGGGTTAATATGTAGATATGAATGTGAGTTGTATATGTGTGTACACATAATTATACTTATATTTATATTTATATAAAAGTCTGTCTTCCTGCCACTGTACTGCCCCTTCATTTTCACTGTCAAAGTAAGACTTATTTTTCCACAATTTGATGTCAGTCTGGCCATTTATGTTGCTATGTAGGTATATATTATTTTCACATATTTTTATTTAATAGATCTTTTTGTTATTCGTCCTTTACAGGCAGAGTCAGTGCCTGTGGCTTTCCCTTCCCTTTTGCCTCACACTGATACTACTTTAAATATTTACTGATAGAAAAACTAATCACAGAGGGCATGTGCATTGTGCTTGAGAATTTCCAAAGTGCCTTGCACCAGTATTACCTTGTTCCGCGTTCACCGCCATGCTGCGAGATGTGTTAAAAAGATTCCAGTTTAATAGCCGAAGGTATCACAAGTCACAGGGTTAAGCAATGGGGAAACTAGATGTCCAGCCAGACTGCCGGCCTCTGGGCCCTGAATCCCAAGCCCTCTACTGCAGGATGTACTTAGCTCTGCCATACCCGTGGCTCTATCTTTCCACCATCTCTGATGTGAGTTTTGACACATCATCTTTTCATTACTTATCTCACTTTATATTGAAAATCATGTTCATTAAAATTTCAGTGCCTCTCCTGTTCTTCTCTGTCTTCCCCCAAATGAATTTCTCCCATAAGCATGAGATATTCTAAAAGCAGGTATGTTATGTTACTTCATTTTCCTAAGTTCAAGAATAACTGTGTTTTCTCTTCATTGAATTTATTAGCATGCATTATCCCAACTTTTGAGAAGTGATGCAGGAGCCTGGGTGTCGGTAGTAAAGCAGTGTGGTTGGTAGTTGAAATTCACAAGCTTTGGAATTCCGCTGACTGAGTTCAAATCCCAGTTTTGAGATTCTTAGCCGTGTAGCTTTCGTCTGGTTCTCAGTTCTTCTGTGTGTCAAATAAAAACGGCAACGATACCTACATCCTATGATTGTAGAAATGATTCATGGACCTAAGATTTTAAGCACTTAACAGTTTTAAACATTAATTTGAAAATGTTAATAGCGTTTGGCCCATAATGACTGCTGAGAAATGTTAATTAAGATTGCTATTATGATAAGAATAAGGTAGAAGATAGTCAGATAGCTTTCTCAGATATTATTACAAATGATGATAAGAATAATTTCCAGCACAAACTAATGGGCTTTTCACTGCTCAGTTTTGTATTAGCAAGCATACAGTGAGTAATAACGGTTCTATATAGAGTAAATGTGAATACTTTTATCCTATTCTTCTAGTGTTCCTGTAAGTGCATATGAATTGATGAGTTTGCATGCAGATATTTGAACATAGTAAATCATAGATATGTTGAGATTGTCGATGCATAACCTATATGAATCCCATATATATTACTTATGTATCAAACCATTTATTTTATAGTTTTTATACCCTTTATAATGTCTGATAAAACAAATTTTGATAGACAAGTGATATCTACATAACATTGTAATGTCTGCTTTTCCAGAATAAAGGAAATGTTTAGATAATGTCATGGATTTGTGAAAGGGAAGGAGGCTAGCAGATGCTGGGGCTTTAGTTCTTTGGGCCCCTAAATATGTGATATATTTGATAGGTAAATACATTTGGATCTGTTCTTTGTCTCTAAACAAGGCTGCTCTAGAACAAATGATCTCTGAAATTATTGCCAGCTATGACAGTTTAGTTTCTTTAACATGAATGAATAATGCATGATAATTCTGAATTTTCATTGTTGATAAGTGTGATGTGAATTGTGGAATGGTATTTTAAAATTCTGAACCTGAATAGGAAAGAGTCGAGAGTAGTCCACTCCAGGGGTTTTGCACACTAGAATCTAGCAATTACCATCCCTCAACAGTCCACTTAAAACTCTGCAGGAACTCTCCAGTGCTTTCAGTAATTCTTTTTTTTTTTTTTTTTTGCGGTACTGGGGATTGAACCCAGGGGCATTCTACCTCTGAGCTACACCCCCAGCCCTATTTTTTATTTTTTATTTTTGAAACTGGGTCTCACAGAGTTGCGGAGGGCCTCACTAGAGTTGCTGAGGTTGGTCGCGAACCCGGATCCTCCGATCTCAGCCTCCCAAGTACTGGGATTACAAACATGCGCCACCACGCCCGGCTTCAGGAATTCTTAATACAACTACTGGGTATAGCAAAATTTGAACTCAACAGGATCTCCTGTCTTATCTCTACCACGTCACCACATTTTGCCCCAGAGTGCCCAGGACCACTTCTTATCTACTTCGGGTTCTTGACTGTGCTGTCTGCTTTCTCTGGAATTCTCTTCTCCCTTTCTGAGTCACTGCCTCCCCTAACTTATTTTTTTAAGCATCCACTTTAATATAGGTTATACACCCCTCAATTGAAAACATGGCGTTGTATGCATTAGCAACAAGATTGCACAGAGAGAATCCAGCCTCACACATCTCTTTTTAAAGCAAGTATCTGTCAGTGTTCAAGTCCATGTTGGTGCATGGCCTCCAGAACCATTAGCGGATGAATATTCCTTGTAAATGGGTCTCGAAGGATTAAAATCCATATAAATATATTTATATTCACTTGGAATCCAGTTTACTCTGGTATATCATTTGTTTCTCCGTCTAGGGTTATTAGTTGCAGCATCTAGCAGAAATTTTACTTCCTCAAATATGTCTTTCCCTTGAATCCTCAGGATGATATGTACTTCTGGAATACCTTAAACAAGAGTTTATAAAAATCTTTCAACATATTTATTTTGTTTGCTTTTTGTTTATGTGCTACTGGAGATTGAACCCAGGGGGTATTCCACCTCTGAGCTATACCCCCTATTTTATTTTTTATTTTGAAACAGGGTCTGACTAAGTTGCAGAGGGTCTCACTAAGTTGCTGAGGCTGATCTTGAATCTGCAATCCTCTAGTCTCAGCCTCCCAAGTACTGGGATTATGGGCGTGTCCCACCACGACCGGCTTCAACATATCTAACGTAATTATAGAAGTCTTTTTGTATTGGGGAATAAAAAATTTTAAGGGCTCTTTGGGGGGTTGTCTATTTGTTTTTCGTTTTTCATTTGTTTGGTACTGGTTATTGAGCCTAGGGGCACTCTGTCTCTGAGCTACACCCCCAGCCCTTTTTCCTTTTTGTTTTTGTTTTGTTTTAAAACAGGGTCTTGCTAGGCTGTTGAATTCTGTCTCATTATTTTCTTAGTTATTCATTCATTACTTGCTTTTGGATACCTGTTACTCAACATGGTTCTGCTATAAATAGGAAAAAAAAATTGCAGTCTCCATGAGGCTTACAATGCACTGAGTAGCAGATTTTAATAAAATCATAACATGTAGATATATAATTGAAGTGTATCATATTCTCTGAAATAACAGTACAGAGTTATATAAGATCAAAGCAATGGTTAACTAAAATGATGCTTGGCTTCTCTAGAAGGGAAATCAAATGGAATTGGTGGCCCAGCTGTGAAAAGTAGATTCTCCTTCTTATCAGCTTTTGAGGACAGAAGTGATAACAATCTGTACCAAGAACCAAAGAAAGCAGACATGGAGAAAATGTGCTGGTCCAAGCAAAGAGGAGGAATTTGAAGCAAAACTATGATTTGAGCATTAGGTCTGTTGTAATTGTCAACAGCAATTTTTTTCATTAAAAAATATGGAACATCATGGTGCCAGAAATGATAATATGAGAAATTTGTTACACCTCTCAATATGACTTATAAAATATTTTAAAATCTATATGCTTTGCTTACATTGGCTCAAAAGAAAATGAAATTTGAAGTAAATTTACTTAAAAAGGTAGTAATTCTTGTCCAAGGTGACTAAGTCACCCCAGTCAAATGGCTTGTAATTTCTTTTAATCCATATTTAGAATTATGGGACTCAGAGTCAGAAGGAAAGTTAAATACCACATTATGCAATTTCCCTCTGTAGGTTGGGACCGTATTTCTCCTTTCCTGACAAATACCCATCATTGGAATAGCCAACCTTATTAAAAAGCAGCATGGACTCTGAAACTTCTTGTTGTTGTTGTTGTTGTTGTTAGCTTAAATCCTGGCTCCGCTATTCACTAGCTACATGACTTTGAGTAACTTAGTTAACCTCTTTGTGCCTTGGATTTCTCATCATCCAAATAAGGTAATAACAAGCATCTACCTTAGAGAGAGTGTAGATTAAATAATATATGGAAAGTGTTTTGAATAGTGCTTAACACAAACTAAGTGCTCATTAAAATCTAGTTGTAATTTTATTTGCATGCATAATAAATCATCTTATGAATCTGATTCTTTCTGTCAGTCAGCACTCAATAGAAAAAGCTAACCTCACCAATATAATTGAGATGCAGTCTCCTAAATGTGTGGTTCTTCTTTTGTCCCCTTCTGTATACAGAGTCAATGGCCAGCATTCCATGATTCCATCAAATGAGATTATCCCCTGCTTAAAAGGAAACTAAAACCCAAAATTGTCAACACATTTAGAATACAAAGGGCTGTGTCCTACCATACTCTGCCTAATGTGACTTCTGCCTAAATCCCTACCCGCCATTGCTTATGGTGATCCACCTACACTAGAATGTCCCTTTCTCTTATATAAATCATTGTTAAGCAGGTATTATTAGGTCTAGAAAATAGACTATTATTAGGAGTAGGTATTATTAGGAGTAGAATGTAGAGTTTTATTAGTAGAAGTATATAGTAGTATTAGTAGGTATAGTAGTATTAGTAGGTCTTATTAGAAGATATTAGGAATAGAAAGTAGAATATTATTAGGAGTAGGTATTATTGGGAGGTTTTATTAGGAGTAGAAAGTAGAGTATTATTAGTAGTATAAAGTAGTAGATATTATTAGCAGGTATTATTAGGAGTAGAAAGTAGAGTATTATTATTAGTAGTATATATTAAGTAGGTATTATTAGCAGGTATTATTAGGAGTAGAAAATAGAGTATTATTAGGAGTAGAAAGCTGAGCATTTCTACTCACTGCAACTTGGCAGCAGAATTGCCAAGGAAAACAATGTATGGAACTGGAACCATGTTGTTCTCACAGAGAGAAGAGAGAGCAATGATCAGCTTCAGTAGTGAGTGATGGTCCTCTATGGCCTGTGGTTTCCTCCTAGCAACTGACACAGAGCCATTGACCTGCATGCGCCCTCTTGTCCTGCAGGACACAGGGCACTGCCTCCTCCCTGCAGAGGCTACATACAGTAGTACCTATCATAAATCACATGATATAAAGCTGGTCGTGGTGGCACACACTTGTAATTCCAGTACTTGGGAGGCTGAGATCGGAGGATCGCAGGTTCGCGGCCAGCCTCAGCTATTAAATGAGCGCTACTACTCCGCAACTTAGTGAGACCCTGTTTCAAAATAAAGGATAAAAAATAGGACTGGGGTGTAGCTCGGAGGTAGAATGCCCCTGGGTTCAATCCTTACTACCGCAAAAAAAAAAACACATGATATACCAGGTATGGTATATCATCTCATATACCAGATGCCTTATGACACGGACACACCGTAGGACAAAGGAGAATTGACTGAGTCTGAAAGAGAGAAAGATATTCCCACACGAGGCAACAGGCCCAGGGTAAGCTGTGAGAACTCTTTATCTCTTGATTAGGAAGTATTCTGTCACCAGGCCCATTCTCATACAGCAGGGTGGATGTTAAAAGATTATGTTCAGAGCCGGGCGTCGTGGCGCACGCTTGTAATCTCAGTACTTTGGGAGGCGGAGACCGGAGGATCCGGGTTCGCAGCCAGCCTCATCTCGCTCTCTCTCTCTCCCTGTCTCTCTCTCTCTCTCCCTCTCTCTACTTAGTGAGGCCCTCCGCAACTTCGTGAGACCCGGTTTCAAAATAAAGTATAAAAAATAGGGCCGGGGGTGTAGCACGGAGGTAGAACGCCCCTGGGTTCAATCCCCGGTACCGCAAAAAAGAAAAAAAAAAGATTATGTTCAGGAAACCACCTTTCTCAACAATAGGACTTGTACATTTTCTGTTTCTTAAGCCTAGAAGTATTATTTATATTCACAGGCCTTGTAAGAGTTACTAGCATGTGCTGGGCCATCAGTGGATATAGACTGAATGAATGGATTCTATTCCTAACCTCTATTCTTGGTGATAAGGTCTATGATGTACAAACATGCCTATGCCTTTTTCTGGACAGGCTCTTATTATAATCCCTCATGTATCAGTGTTTCCTGAGTGAATCATACCTTTTATCCAATGGATCCATTTAGCAAAATGCTTGATCATTTGTCAGGCAAAAACAGCAAGGCTTCGGAAGTAGGCAGTCCTCTATTTTCTCTTCCCATCACCTAGCATCTATTTGAGCACTGCTTAGTGCCTCAATTTCTCCCTCTGTTCATCTGCTAATTGAATGGAATAATATCTGCCACCTGGCTGTTTATATGTATACCATAGGTATCAATGTCACTACAAGAGTTGTGATTTAAGATTTAAAAATTTGGGTTAGTTTTTGCTCCCCTTTTGCACAGGAAGGACCTGAGCCTCAGAGACATAAAGTGACTTGACTCAAGTCTCCTAGATGGTAGATAATGGACACAAATGTCCCTGCTTAGTTTCCAATTTTAGTATTGTGATTACAAGAAATGTGTTTCCGCTCATGTGGTTCAGTTTCCTCTAGTGCAACCTACAAAATAATCAACTACCATTTTGTTCCAGCTCCCATTAACAAACAGCAGATCGAAGCGCATTCCACTCTATGGGTACAGAGAAAGTCCTCTGATCAGGATCCTGGTAAATGCTTTTAAGATAACTTTAAAATGTGGCCAAGCTCAGACTTTATAGAGAGATAATCTAAATCCTGCTTCCCTTTGAAAGTAGTTACTCTTGGGGCACTTGATGCAATATTAAAGGTTTCTTAAAAATATATGTTAAAGTATTTCTGCTTCCAGAAATATGGAGTAAATATAATTTTTTCTATTTTTTTCCCACTGGTTATTACTAACCACTCTAGACATCATATTATAAAATTAGCTCAGGATAGAGAGAAGAGGGTAGACTGTCTACAAATGTTGTGTTCTCTGGGTTTTCTTGTAGCCTTGTGTATTCTAGATTTGTAGCTGAGAGCCAGCAATTGAGAAATGCCAAGCAGTGCAGACTGAAAATGGCCCACAAAAGCCTGTTCTCTCCAATCCAAGGACCAGGAATGGGGAAGCCTAGCACGACAGAAAACTTGATGACAGTAACTGCTGTACTTTAAAACGTAGTGACACCACCCATCCAGGCCAGCAATGGTAGAATTGCTGCAGCTGCCCTTACCAGGCTGTAGTCAGGGGCCTTTATCCCGCCACCCCGCGGAATAAGAGAAGACCAAGTAAGGAATCAGACATAGCTCCCTGCCTTGTAGTATCAGGCTCTCCTGCGGCACAACAGTGTTGTTGGTAACGTCATAGGCAGCCTGGACTCCTGAGGCCATCCGCCAGTAATCAGGCACCTTGTCTCTTCCTTACTGTGTTATATCAGCAAAGGACTAGTGGGCAGATAGGACTTTCTACCCAGTGCAATGGTAAGAAGACTGTCTCTCTGGGTGCTGTGTTGAGGAAGGCAATGGGCAGTGTGGGAGCAGCCATGCGATGCTGTTTCTTCTCACAGACAGGAAAATATCAATAGAGGCCTAACGGGGACTCCCACTCTGACCCAGCAGTACGGAGGAGCCCCCAATTCCATCAGATGACAGTAACTTCTGAGTAGTGAACCTGGGATTCTACCCTCACCTGACATTAATGTGGTGGCACTGCCATTTCCGGCCCCGGGGATGTCAAAGAAATCTCATAAAACAATACCCAAGATGATTTCCAGGTTTGGTTAAAGGGACTGTGGTACAATTATGTAATGAAATATAACTCACCAATAAAAGGAATAAACTATGGATATATGCAGTATCGTATAACATCAAAGGTCAATCTCTAGAGAATTAGGCTAAGTGAAAAAAGTCAGTCTGAAAAGGTTACAAACGGTATGATTCTATTTGCATATCATTCGTGAAATGATGACACGATAAATATGCAGAAGAGAGGAGTCCTTGCCAAGGTTAAGGATGGTCTTGGTGCTGGGAAGGAAATAGGTGTGGTTATTAAAGAGCCATATGAGGGATCCTTGTGATGGAAACATTCTGTATCTTGACTGTATCAGTGTAATATCCTGGTTCTCATATTTTACTTTAATTTTGCAAGATGTTATCACTGAACAAAACAAAGTAAAGGATATATGAGATCTCTGTATTATTTTTTACAACTTCATGGAACTCTACTGTTATATCAAAGTAGTTTAATTTTTAAAACACTCTATTTAAGAAGCTAATGAATTTTAAATATTCGGTATGTGAAGAGCTCTAATAATTTAGTAATAAAACAATCACCCCATTATAAAAACTGAAGCAGATATGTCTAGGTAATGTAGCTGGCTTTACCATTTATTACCTTTGTGTTACAGGGAAAAATACTCAGTCTCTATGCACGTTGGTCGCTGTATCAAACGTGAACCACAATGTGTACCTCATGGAGTTAATATGAGAAACAAAAAAGACAATGCATCCTATAAAACACACTACTTAAGCCAGGCATGGTGGTGCATGCTTGTAATCCCAGTACTTGAGAGGCTGAGACAGGAGGATCTCAGGTTGGCAGCCAGCCTCAGCTATTTAGCGAGGCTCTCTCAACTTAGTGAGACTCTGTTTCAAAGTAAAAGAATAGCCGGGCGTGGTGGCGCACGCTTGTAATCCCAGTACTTTGGGAAGCAGAGACCAGAGGATCCGGGTTCGCGGCCAGCCTCAGCTCTCTCTCTCTCTCTCTCT
>PVJS01009199.1:0-50994 GCA_004027185.1 Glis glis
TCGAACTGAGAGTTGCGGTGGATGGGATTTTTGCCTTTCCCAGATGGTTGAAGGTTAAGGTTTTTGGAATCCCCACCACCTCCTTATTTCTATTATAATTTCTGCAAGAAAAGTATAAAGAGAGTTGGAGTGGAGGTGAGATTTGTGATCGGGAAAGCCCTGGACTCCCTCCTTCTCCGTCTTCCGCCTCTCTCTCTCTCAGAATTTTTTTTATTTATAATGCAGCCTTAAAAAGTGTAAGGAGCTTGGTCTATTCAATGGGGAGATGAGATAGAGATATGAGGAAAGAGAATAAGATAGTGCAGAATATCCAGCAGAACCCTACTACATCCTGCAGCTATAGTATTGTTGTACATAGAAGAGAAGATAAAAGTAAAACCTGATCGAGCTTAACAGTTTCTCATTTAACAATACCAAATACAGTGTATCAATAATCATTATCCTATACATCCATCAAATGATGGATCCCCAAGAAATAAGGTTTGAGTTTTCATTAGGATCACTGTGAAGATTTTAATAAAGTTTACTTCTTGAAATCACCTTTAAGAGGACTGAGTCAATAGAAATCCTAGGCAGATATTTCACATTGTACAAAGTAGCATTTTTATTTTTAACTGAAATTTAGTGATTATGTCAGCTAAAAATTGTGATAATCACCTTCCGTGTATCTTATTACATTGCCATCAGAGCAAATAAAAAATTAACCATATTTTCCATTTTACAAATGAGTAAACTAAAGATCAAAGAAATTAAATACCTTTACCCAATTGGTAAACATAGATATGAAGATTCAATTTTATGTCTGTCTTACTACAAACTTCTGCCTTTCACCTCCTTGAAATATAACATCTTTATGTGAATATAGCATGTTGGCTCTAATACAGGCATAATTTTCACTTTAAAAAAAGATCATTTGAGTCTCTTTTAAAAGGAAGATTATGTTATTCACACCGCAAAATATCTTGATAATAATTTTTGCTGTTTTTATTGCCTTTTCCTTTCATTTGGGGATATATGCTCAAGAGAAAATAGCTGAATTTCCTCATGGAAAAGGCTCCTGCCTTCTTTCAGGATTTTTTGCTGCAATTGCAAAAAGATTGTCCTAATTTCAACAGACAGATGCAACGAATAATGGCAAATCAGTAATGGAGGCCTTTAGCAGAGACTCAATAAGTTATCAAAACTTAAAATATGTAGGAAAGGGTCACTCTGGAGAGGAGAATTATCCAGAATTACACAGCGCCACGACTAATATTTTATCCTGGCTTCAGACTAGTAAAGTGATGCAAGACATTAAGAAAACACATCAGGTTCAGAAATCTATAATTAATTTTGTCAGAAGATGTGGCAGGACAGATCTCTATTTAAACTCACATCCTGATGAGACTTTTTTCTCATTTACTGTATCTGTGCGGAGCACATTGGTGACCCAAGGGATCTAAACCCATTACCGTGACTTTGGAGTGCAGTTCATGCTCACTGCATGCCCTGCCTTGTGCTGGGTCACATTAAATATTTAACTAACTGTGACCAAGTTGGTGTTGAGGAAGCTGCAGCTTTTAGTGCATTGTTTTGCACATGCTATGGAAGAACAATGTAAAATTAAAAAGTCTGTTTCCAAGACTCGAGGTAGAAGGAATGGTCAGGGGAAAACACAATCTGTGTTTAGCTCCTGTAATTGAATTATATCACAAAGCTTACTAAATATATGTATGCAACGTATTCTATCATAGCTCCAGTGGAATGTGAAGAATCACAAGCAATCATTCTATCACTACATTTTAATGCAGAAGTGCAACTAAGATGAGAAAGCATGCTTCTAAACCTTGATGCAAGACTGGAGACGGTAAATTATTTTGAACACTGAATTATCAATTAAATTGTTATCTTTTAGTAACATTCAAAACACAGGAAACAATTGTAGATTTGAAAAAAATGGGAATTTGTTACTAAACATCAGTAAATTGTGGAGTTTTATTTTGACAAGACCTATTCCTTATTATTTATTTTGACTCTAGGGAAAATCCCTTAAGATAAAAAGGAAAAAGTGCTGAAATTAATAGTTTTGCTCATATGCTTCTGTTTGTTGTGGTTCTTATTTTAAATGTCTCTGGTGTCAACCATCCTGTGGCCGCATGGTGCTTTAGGTTGTAATATGAGATATGCTTTGTACATTTATATCATTAATAGTATAATAAAGTAATGGAAAATAAGAAGTGTTTCTTTTTTAGAATAATACAAATATTACAAAGAAGAGCAATTTAATTCTCAAATTTGAATTCAAGGAATTTCTTATCTGCACAGTGTCAGAGAGGTGGGACAGGATCTGTTCTGTAATGCGCATTAGGGTAGTGGGCAGCAAAATAAAAACATACATCATTAGCAGGTAAAACTCTAGAATTTTCCAGATCCAGGTAGAGTCATTCCCTAATAATCTATTTAGGAACCTCTGTGGTTTTAAAGTGAGTCTAAATAATTTTAGATAACTGCTATTCTATGGGTCCTTTTTGGACCATTTGCTTTTAACTTGTCACCAACCATTACTTTTTTCAAAATTAATTGAATATGCACAACATATTTTACACTTATTTTGTCTATTTCCTGATTATCTTTTCTCCACTATCATGGAAGTTTCACAGTGGCAAAGTTTTATTTTTTAATTTTCTGTTCTGATTCATACATAACTGTACCTAATGATGAGGAATAATGTGATGTTTTGATTCATGTATACATTGAATTGACCAATTCATGGTAATTTGTATATCCATCACCCTATACATTTATCATTTCTTTATGGTTTCAAATTCTTCTATTTTGAGATATATAATGCATTATTATTTATATTCACCATACCCTTCCATAGAACATAAGAGCTATTCCTTCTATCAAACAATAACGTCACACCTGTCAATTAACTTCACTCTCTCTCCTCCCCATTCTCCCCAGTCTCTAGTAACCACTGTTCTACACTCAACTTCCATGAGATCAACGTTTTTAGATGCCACTTGTGAGTAAGATCATGCAGTGTTTGCCAAGGCACTTGCCCACAATTCTTTATAAGGAAAAGAAAGAAAGTCTATTTACTCAAAGGACTTCCCTTTAGTACCATTATATCTATCAGGTTCTGGTACTTGAAGGGACAGAGCTTTGTCATTTGGAGAACTCAGATGTGCAGTTCAGACCTTCACTGAACACACTGTATTCATAGGCCAACCCAATGGTATAGGTTTTCATGACACTCATTCCATGGTAGAAGTTCTTGAAGCTGCTTAAATTTTTACTGAAAAGAGACAAGATATGTACCATGGTTAGGATAATCTGCAATGCTACTAACAAGAATAAAAAATATTTTACTATACCTGTAGATTTATGTAATTAACATAAAATACCCTTCTACCAATGCTATTTTTCTTTCTTCTTATAAGCATCTGTACACCTTTCTTCCTATGAGCCTGTGTCTCTGTATAACCCTGAGCCCCTCCGTCTCCTTTATTCCTTGGGAATCATCTGAGGAACACACATGCCCTTATGTCACATTCCCACCTCATGTACACAGGCCTGGGGAAATCTAAATCACAGTGTCATGCAATTAAATTGTGACAGGGACGACATCTAAAGTGACAGGTTCAATATGAGATGTGCAAGCTCATACATATGAACTATGATATAGAGACCAGGAGCATGAGCCAAGGTTTTCTGTTCTAATTCTCTATCATTGTGTTCATGTTTTGACTCTTTATGTGACTGATTTCTAGAAGCAAAAGGTTCTGATCAGTGACTTAATCAATTGATAAGCTAAGAATGAGCTCCTCTGGTGAGAACAACATCTGGCTGGTCTCTGAGGAATGTAAGAGGAACTGTAAGTAAAGGAGGAACCACTTCTTTTTAATTACTACTAAGCACCACATACTGTGAGGAACTTTTTGACAAACATTACTGAGAGAAGCTTAAGAGTTAGTAATCATTACCCCAGTTTTAAAGATGTGGAAACTGAGGTTCGAGTTAAGTCACAGAGCAACCAGGAAGGCATGTGGAATTTGATCCCAGTTATGCCCAGATTCAAAGTTCAGGCAACTAGAGATCACCAAAGCTATAATTAAGAGGCAAGGTTTGCCCTTTTCTCTCTATTGAGCTTTCTTAGGGAGGCTCTGGAAGAGGCTGATGAAAGACAAAGATACTCACCCTGGAAAATCAAATCATGTTTGCACATTGTTTTAGAGAATTCATGGAGTGTGAAACTTATCTATAGCTGCCTGTGTCTCAGAATGAGGATTCAACCTGCAAAGCAGAAACTGGTCTTATCAATCTTTCTTTCAACTCAGTTTATGATCTCTGCCAGACACGGAATTCGTGATAAAGATTATTGAACAGTAACCGAATGTAGTGGTGCATGTCTTTAATCTCAGTACTTGGAAGGCTGAGTCAGGAAGATCGCAAGTTCAGGGCTAATCTAGGCAAATTAGGGAGACCCTGTATCAAAATGAAATGATAAAAAGGGCTGAGGGTGTAGCTCAGTGGTAGTGCAATCCCCAGTATTATATAAAAACAATTACTAAATAGAAGAGTTTTGAATAATGAACAAATAAATTAATCTTTTTTCACTCTTCATTGCTAATCCAAATTATACTTGTGTGGGTGTTTGACTTACATACATATTATTTTATCTCATATTTCAAAATGTACTGAATATCTTCTGAATGCCAGGTACTTGTTAGTCTCTATGTATTGTTTCATTTAATCTTTATCATGGTATTCAAGTATATAAACTTTATATTTAACACTAGCAATGTCCCTGAAATAGAGTGGGAAAATTTTGAGATAAAAAACACAATATATATTCAGCAATTATAATGTTTATTAAACATTTATCATGTGCAATGCAAAAACCCAAATACTTTAAATATATTATTCTAGGTTAAGTTTCTCAACCCCATGAAGCACGTGTTCATACTAATTTTGTTTTGCTAAAGATACACTTGAAATGTAGAATAAATAAAGGGTTTTGTCTAAGGTCAAAAGATATTAAGAAACAGAGCCAATGTCTGAATCTGGGGTTTTCTGACCTTAAATCCATGTGAACTGAGAAACAGAAGAAAAAATAACTTGCCTAGAATCACATAGCTACCAGGTCACAGCAAAGATCAAGTCCATTGCTTTTTTCATTCAACCATTTTAATTCTACATCCCGTTGTTGCTAATGACTGTTTTTGTCCTCCCCAAATTCATGTTAAAACCCTACACTGCAGTGTGATGGTATTAGGAAGAGAGGCTTTCAGAGGTACAGTCATCTCCCCTCACCCATGATTTCACTTTCCTTGTTTTCAGTTACCTGTATTAAACATGAGTAAAGTAGAATAAGATATTTTGAGAGAGAGAGAGAGAAAAGGAGAAAAAAGCACATTTACATAACTTTTATTGTACATAGCTCTAATTGTTCTGTTTAATTAGTAGTTATTACTTGGGAGGCTGAGACAGGAGGATTGTAGGTTTTAGGCCAGCCTTAGCAACTTAGTGAGACTCTGTTTCAAAATAAGAAATTAAAAACAGGGTTGGGGGTGCAGCTCAGAGGTATAATACCTCTGTCTTCAGTCCCCAGTACCACAAAAACAAAATAAAAACACCAACTAATTATTAGCTAATTATTAGTTGTTGTTTGTCTCTACTGTGCCTAATATATAAATTAAACCTTACCATATACATATGTATATATATATTATATTTATTTATTCACTTCTTAGCATTGTTGCAGTTAATGGGTGATGTCACAGCAATCTTTGTTTATGTAGGCACACCCTATGGTGTTTGCACAGTGATGGAATTACCTAATGATACACTGCTCAGAATGTATCCTGTCATTAAGCAAAGCATAACTGTAGGGAAATGAACATAGTATACATAGGATTCAGTGTTATCCTGGGTTTCAGACATCCACTAGAAGGTCTTGGAACATACCCCTCTTTGATATGGGGGCTAGTATAATCATGTCATGAGTGTAGAGCCCTCAGGAATGGGATTGATGCCCTTATAAAAAGAGAAATAAAGGTTTGTCCTGTCCCTCTGCTCTCTGACATGTGAGTAGTTAATGAGAAGAGCACCTGGTCAGTCACTGAGTCAGCCTGCTCTGTGACTGTGATCTTGACCTGCCTAGCCTCCAGAAATATGTGGAAAAAATATCTGCTCTGTAAATCCAATCTATGTTAATTTATTATAGCAGCACAAATTCCCTAAAACAAACTTTAATACCAAAAAAAAAACAAAAGAAATCACTTTCTCACTAGCCCTGATTTATAATTGCTGACATCAACTAGCTATAGTAGCTATAATTCAAGGGATAGCAAAAAAAAAAAAGCTATACATTATCTTAACTCACAAAACTTGGGAGATTCTTTGATCTTATGATGATCCTAACCTTTCGGAAGCATGGTCATTAAAGGTGCTGAAAATGCTTACACTTGATCTAACACTTATTTAGGATAGAGAATGTCTCACATCTTTTCTATATTCATCTCAACTTGTCCTTATACTGAAGCTATAGAAATAATCAAAAGGAATTATCAAAAAAGGCAAAATATGCCTACAGGCATTTTATTGTATGATATTTGATTAATTATAAAAATATCTATTAGAACATAAAATTTTTAGCTATAACCAGGCTTCTGACATTTTAATACTTTTGATACCACTTTAAGTCTATGTGTGTTCCCCTCATAAGCAAGAATCTATACATTAAATACTTAGCAACTAAAGGCAAGAGACATTATAAGGTATGAGTTACAATCATGGCTTTTAATGTCAGAATGACATTAATTTAAACTTGTCTCCACTGACAGTTGTAGGGACTTCAGTAAAACACCTATCTAATCTAAATTACTGTTTTATCCTCAGTAAAATAGAGATAATAAGATTCAAGTCTCATAGGGTTAATGATATTAACATAAGATAATATAGATAAAAGCACTTAGAATAGGCCCTGCATATAAAAAGTACTTAATAAATGTTAACTCTATTAAATGTACTAGTATTTTCCTAAGATTTAGACTTCACTTACTAGTTACTGTTCGCAGTCCCATCTAGTTCTTTATTTATCTATATCTACCTGTGTATCTACTCATACCTTCATCCTCCTATCTTTCTAAATTATTAATTTAGTTAATATTCACTCCCACCCTATACTTGATTATTATTTCCATTACACAAAAGATGAAACCAAAGCTCAGAGAGGATAGTAGTTTGAAAAGAATCGTACATTTAGTAAAACATAATTTTCTTAAATACAAGTTTTTCTATCTTTGTTTATATGTCTACCATAATCACATAGGTACTATAGACAGCTCCAATGTAAATTGAATACAAAATATGCATAATGATCTATCATTTGACGATACAAAAATCTTCCATAGCAGGCATTATGCAAGTAAAATAGAGCTTAGAAAGACACATTTTCCCATGAAAATAAAGAAAAAACAGCATAAACACATTAAATACAAAAAACTCTTTCTTGTAAAATGTGGACCCAATGTTGTTTAACCCAATAATTATGCAGTCCCATATGAAAAACCCTCATGATTTTAAATGTACTGTACTTTTTAATTCTTGAGCATTGAAAAGAACTATTCTAGGATAAAACCAGTTATACAAGAGGAATTAGGAATTAGAAAGATATAAAGTATATCAAATATCCCTCTTTAAAAATAATATTTTAAGCCGGGCATGGTGGTGCATGCCTATAATCCCAGTTCTTGAGAAGCTGAGACTGAACAATCATAGGTTTGCATCCAGCCTCAGCAACATAAAGAGATCTTCAGCAACTTAGTGAGACCCTATTTCAAAATAAAAAATAAAATAGGGCTGGAGGGTGTGTCTCAGAGGTAGAATGCCCCTGGGTTCAATCCCCAGTGCCACAAAATTTTATTTTTTTAATAAAAAGCAAAGCCTGTGAGATGGTGTAACACAGTGGAAAGAGAAGGGAATCCAAAGTTTATCAACCTAAATTCAAATCTTGGTTGGCCCTGCTCAATTCATTCATATAAATGCTCATCTATAAAATGATGCAAGCATTCTTACTAGATTTGTAATTTTTTTTGTGATAAAGAGATTTCTTCATACAGTGCAATTGCCAAAAGTGCTGTGAAGAGATGGTTTTATACCGTGGGCAAAAAGCCATTCCCAGAGGTTTTCAGAAATCCTTATGAGCAGCAGCAAGTATGCATTAGACAATTGTTGGTTGGTTTAATATAACAATTTGGGCAGAATTTGCCAGATAATTAGCTTATACACAGATTTAGATCCTTAAAGCTCAAATTCTATTACCTGCGTGGCTCCTGCCTGGCCGTGAATTATTCCACTGCCTTGCAATCCCAGGTCCAATACTCTGTTCATTTAACCCCATTCAACCGAACATCTTCCCCTACATAAGGTTATGTGGATGGACTACGACAATTTGTGTAGTTTGGCAACGGCTAGAATTCAATAATTGCTGTTATTTACATTCATGGATATTTTTGAGAAAGTAACACCAAACAAATTTTATGGAAAACTAGGGGGGTTTGATCAACATTATAAATCACATTTTTTGTGACTTTCTCAGTGTTTTTCCACTTCAGTGCAAATGTGATTTGGAAGGCAGCTGTCATCTCTTACCATGCTACGTACAACATTCATTATTGACAATTACTAACTTTCTTAATTTATCAAATTATTAGCTTTAAGTTCCAATTGTACTTTTCTAATTTGTAGGACTGAAATCTAGAGAATGGGAAAAAATAGCTCCATAAATTATGTTGCTGTTTGCATTTCTACTGACAAGTGTAATCATTTGTTTAAATACAAAATCCTGTTTTTTATTGAACAAGTTAGGAGCTAAGTTAAGAAACTCAAATAACGGTTCCTTTTGATCTCACATTGTCATGCCATCTGTCACCAAAGTACACAAATTATCTGCTCCACTCCCTTCCTGCGTTCAGTGCCCGCTGGCTTCCTCAAGCTGTATTCAAGTGGTTCATGTTCCCTTCCATTACTTCTGTCACTGTCTTGGGAAGGGCCTTGTCATCTGGACACTTATCCTTGTTTCTACTCAGTCTCCCATCTGCCCTCATCCTCTCTCTTTCTTGACCTTGCATGAATCATGTGACTAGTGATTTACTAAAAACCCACATTGGGCATTTGCTCTTGATTAGTTGGTGGAATTCATCTTGGCCCTTCTGTGGCCACTGTATATAGGCTAGGACTAATGATCAAAGTCTCACTGCTCTACAGGTAATTGTTCAGACTGAAAAGCTCCAGCTTCTGAAGTCTCACCCCAATTGGGCCAGCTTTACCCCTATTTCACTCTCAGACACAGTATGGAGTGTCTAAGATCCCTTCCCATACTATCATCAGTTACCTGAATCTCACATTGCTCATTAAGAATGCTCTTCAGCTCCATAACACAGCGTGTGACCAAGTGGCAGCAATGTGCCACCACATCTGGCTATAGATCCTTTATTAATGTTCTAATTACATATATTGCTCTAATTTTGCACACAATGCCCCTTCTCTTAGAATAATTGTTTGCTTCTCCTTAGCCTAGAAAACATTTTCTCATCCTTAAAAGTCCATCTGAAGGGACACTTCTATATAGATCCTTTCTCTCTCTCTCTTTCTCTCTCTCTCTCTCTTTCTTTCATATAAAATTTAAAAAATCTGAAGCAAAATACTAGTCTTGAGTGGAACAAGTGTTTTGCCATAGTGTCTAGACACAGTATGAAGCAAGGGAAGAAAACCGTGGTTTATTAAGCACTTAGTACATGCCAGCCAGCACATTAGGCACTTTAATAGTTTTAACTCATTTAAGATACACAACTGTGTGAGTTACCTGTGATTTCCATGGTGTTGTCAAGGGACAGCCTGCAGTGCGATGATACAGTTTGCCTACAATACCATCACTGAAGGTGCTAGAGCTGAAACTTCAACACGCATCTGTACAACTTGAGAATTAAACTTTTTCCCCTATAAAACTCATTTCATAGTGTATGCATAATATGAACAAGAGTGGGGTTAGTAATAATAATATTAACAATAAAAATGCCTAACCTTTACTGAATCCTTATTTTGAGTCCAGGTACAAGGATGAGCACCAGGAATACAGAGGTGAATTAGAGGTACCATTTTCTCAAATATTTAAATTAAATGGAACCTCAAGCTTTGTTTTTCCACCTTACAGTAATTCTGGGATTTATCAAAGAGAAAGTGCTTTGTTTTGTTTAGCTTTGTTTTGCTTCTGTGGCTATAAAAGGAGGGGAAAAGACTGTCTTTATCAAATAGCATGAAGGCGAGAGGCTTTCTTCCACACCAGGCGAGTGACCCATGTTGCTGGAGACACCAGCTTCATCCAATTAGCTCCTGTTCCCGAGCGCTGCTGCCTGCTTGCCTGACAGCCACCACAGATGGAGGGAAGGAGTGCGTGCAGGACTTCTCTGCATTTCATAGTTCATAGATTAAAGGCAGTGTCAAGAGCAAGGCGGAGTGGAGGAATTGATTTCTCTGGCACTGAGTGCATGAGGAAGGGCCGCTTCTGAGTCATTAGAAACAAGGCTGGGGCCCTTTAATATTATGTTCTACCTCTTGGTTCACAAATCTAACAATTTTATTTTTCCTTTCAGATGCATTCAGTGGGAAAGTCTCACTGCCAGGAAACGTGGCTAGACCCAGCTTTCTTACATCCCAGCACTTACAATCTTGGTGGTAGCCATTATAACCACTGTGACCCTGGTTCAGATGCTTGCCAGAAGATGTTGATGGAGAATGGGAGGAAATAGTCACTGGACAAGTCAGAGAAGATCCCAGAGAAAATGATCTGAGCCAAAGAGAAAGCAAACGAGACTGCCAGGCCCCAGTGTATCAGTATCATACCCTAATCATGAAAATAGAATTGCAATAAGAGAAACAACACCCACCTGTGCTTGCTAGGGTTTGTGTGTGTGTGTGCTTTCATTTTAATATTCACCACACTCTTCAGAGGAGGGGTAAGCATATTGTATTCACTTAATAAATGAGAAAATTGAAGAACATAAAGTTAAGTAATGTGTTGAAGATAAATAGTTTGTAGACAGAGAAGATGAATAATGAAATCAAGTCCAACTTGTATTGGTCTTAATTGGAAAACATGAGAGAATAGTTATGTAGTCTATATACAATGTCAGGAAAGTACTGAGTGTGCATGTGTAATTGTATGTGTATGTGGAAACACACAGAGATAGACACACACACATATATGTATATATATATATATATACATATCAATACACACAACATATGTATATGGATATGTCTGTATCCATCCATGTATGTGTGTATGTATGGAGAGATAAACAGAATGTGTGAATGTATGATATATACCTAATCAACATTTCCCTTTGGAATGACATCCATTAATGATTCTTTCCTAATCTATACTTTACTATGATGATACAAAATGTTAATTTCCCAACTCCTACATTCCTTCTACATTAACCAGTAGACTCTTGGCATTTTGTTTTAAACAAAATTCTTAATAGTTTCTGTTATTGTGTTGGCCTCAGTGATTGATATATCGATTTGTTCTATTTATAATTCAACATGGCCAAATTAATTCTTACTGGATTATAATTATGTATTGTACTTAACATTTTAGTGTTCAAATTGTACCAGATTTGGCAAGCAAACATCCTGTGAAGCTCTTCTCTGTGGTTTCGTGACCTGTTCCCATGATTTTTTGCAGCACTTTTTTACATTCTAGAATAATAATTTAGCCCACACTCATCTTGACCTATCTTGCTATCCTATCCCACTACCATGCTGGAATCAGCCTTTTCTCTGTGGGTATCTGCCTCCTGACAGTGAGGAACAGTGATAAATACTGAGATCTGAGAGTAAGGTATACTCATTGTTGTTTGGGTATCTTTGATCAGCAAACAGAGATAGAAAACATACGCATTTACATACATACATTTATCAAAATATATACATATACACATAGACATGAAAAAATAAGTGTGTAATGCACAGATAGAGCCATAAACACATATATGCAATTCAGAAATTATTAATTCACCAGAAACTTCAAATTCCAATTCATCCTCAAGGAAATGTTTGTTTTCTTGCCTTTTTTCATTCCATATCTGCATTATATCACAGTGAAAACCTTATTTTTCATAAATGACAGCATATTCATTGACCTGATCCCATAATACAGCTAAAATAAATTCTGAATTTCTTTGCCCACACTACTACCAAAAACTAAACAATAACTCCTCCAACCCACACTGCAAATAACTGAGGGACATATTCAACTCCTATGAAAACTACCTTGAATCAATCCTTCTTTACTACCTTCCTTCTTTTTCCTTGAACGTAGTTTAAAATTTCCCCATTCTTACCAGTTTTATTTTTCAATATGTTGAACATTACCCTATTTTCAGAGGTCAAGACTATAAAAAGGTACACATAAAAAATCTATCACTTCCTCCTATATCCCTTCCACCTCATTGTCTATTGTCTTCTAGCTTAGAGTTCTTGTGTTTCTTCTTGCACACATAATATTAGTGTAATATTAATGAATGTATAACATAATATTAGTATATATTTATAAATATTAAATATAAATAGATACATTCATGTAGCATGTTGTCTAAGCTTTTTTAATACTTTTTAAAAAATTAATATATTTCCTTGAAGCTGGGCATGTAGGGACATGCCTGTAATACCAGTACTTGGAAGGCTGAGACAGGATGATTGCAGATTTGAGGTCAGCCTCAGTAATTTATCAAGACCCTCAATAATTTAGCAAGACCATGATTCAAAATAAAAAAATAAAATAAGACTGGGGTGTGGCTCAGCGGTAGAATGCCCCTGAGTTCAATCCCCAGTAACCCCCCCAACACACACACACCCTAATATAGCTTCTGGAACATCAGTTCATGTCAGTTTAGAAATTTCCCTATTCTTTTGCACAGCTGCATAGTATTTAGATGTGTATATACATCATAGCTTATTTAACCATTTCTCCATGGTTAAATATTTCAATGCCTCTAATATTTTACAAATATAAATAATGATGTTAAATATATTTGTACATATGCAATTTCATATTTTGGTGGTGTAACTTTAGGGTTCATCCTTGGAAGTAAGTATTCTTGGGTAATATCCATGTATAATTTTCATAGGGTGTTTACCAGCAATGCATGGAAGTGCCACACTCTAACCAATGGAAAGCACTACCAAGTTTTTCAATTTTTAGCAATCTATGGCAGGGTGGATAATTTCTTGTTTTCTGCTCAGTGCGTATACTCTTGATGCACTGCAACAGTGAGCTGTACGTGGGAGCAAATCAACTCTCAAAATATTATAGTGTGAGATGTCATAGTATTGCTATTCATGGAACTCAGTGTGTGAGTTTAGAGTCCTTCCTGTTTGTCTTTTATTATTAAAATAATGTTAATATTAATACAAATTACAAGCATTTATTAAAAACCTATTATGTGTCAGATCCTATACTGGGTCTCAGATATGAAGTGATGAACAAATCCGTCATGGTCCTTCCACTTCATAAACTCCAGGCAGGACTTACTAAATCATTAATTATAATCTAAATTGATGAGAATTATGATAGGACTAAATGTCATATCGTATGAAGAATCATATGACAGAATATAGAGACCATGAAGTAGAGAAAGTCTCCCTGATAAAAGGTTGCTTAGGATTAGAGCTGAAAATGGCAATGTGTGTGTGTGTGTGTGTGTGTGTGCGCGCGCATGTGAGTGTGTGTGCATATGTGTGTTTTGTTCA
Organism: Glis glis; assembly: GCA_004027185.1. NCBI lineage: Eukaryota > Metazoa > Chordata > Mammalia > Rodentia > Gliridae > Glis > Glis glis. Next base: position 13,804 of record PVJS01009199.1, read on the forward strand.
AAATATAAAATGGGATCCTGCTGTGGATAAAATCCAGGACCCTTAAGATACCAAACAGAAGCTCATTATCTTGAAGGCCTCCACACCAACCTCCACCTGCCATCACTATCATACACTCCGACATCTGGCTAAAGTACTGCTTAAAACTTGTAAGGATCTTTGAGATGAGAGATTTTTCTGGATTACCCACATGGACCCTGCACATAATAACATGGAAACATAGTGAGATTTGATATACACACAAAATAAGAAAGTGATGTGAAGATGGAGTAAAGAATAGAAGGTGTTGGCCTTGAAATTCAGAGTGATGAGGTCACCAGTCAAGGAATGCCTGCAGCCACCAGAAGTTGGAAGAAGCAAAGAATAGATGCTCCCACAGAGGTTGAGGAGGGAGTGTGGCCCTGCCAACACCGTGGATTCAGTCCAGTGATACTGATTTCTTCAGGCCTCCAGAACTGGGTGAGAATATATTTCTATTGTTTTAATACACCAAGCTTGCTTTTTTACAGTAGACACATAGTCAATAGGGGAGAGGTAAAATGTTACTTCTTTGTAACAGAAAAATTATGATATTAGTGAAGAAGGAAGCCTAGAGAGGGAACTATGGAAATAGGAAATGCCACAAATTGGGAAATAATGCAGATAAGTTATCCACAGACCCCAAAATAGTGTCACAGGACTGGGAATGGTGAGGAAGAAATGCAAACTCACTTTTATGTATCCCTAGCTACAGTTATTGGTTTAAATGGTAAAGAAACTTTTACAAAATGTAAATGGGAGTAAATATTGAGTTTTACAGTATTTTTAAGAAAGGAACATCTAAAATTAATATTTGTAATCCTGTTGACTAGGATGTCTATTGCCACAATACTGTATACTGGGCTGTATCTGAGTTATACTTTCTTTTAGACATGATGGCAAGAGCATTTTCTGTGTAAAGAAATAATTCTAATATTTTTTGAATTACAGAAAACCAGGGATAAAAGGGAACTTAGAGCACATGACCTAGATTTCTACAGTCTTTTAATCAGCATACTAGATAAATAGTTATATGACTTCTGCCTGTCCAACATGCAGTTCACTACCACCACAAGCAGCAGGCAGCCCGTACATGTGGCAATGTCTATTAATGCACTTCTTTAAAAAGAATTTACTTGGCAACTGCCCTCTATGTATTTGGTGCTTTTCTAGTCCTGGAGATTTAGCAGTGCATGGAAATACATTATTTTCCAGCAGAAGAATACAAAGAACCAAATACATTAAGATCAATTTAATGATAAATGAAATTAAAAATAACAGATGTGGACAATAAATCCTAGGAAGGTTACATCTAGAAACAGGGTATGAGATATTAAAATACTGTGGACAGGTGAAGCATCTCTGAAGTAGCAACTTTTTGAGCTGAGACCTAAATAACAGCTGTAGCTGGCTATGCACAGGACTGACTGGACCAAAGCGCTCCAGGCAGAGGCCCCAGAAGAGCAAATGTCCGAGGGTGGCAAGGAGTATGATGAGTTTGTGGAACATAAAAGAGATCAGTATTGCTGTCACATAGAAAACAGAATATCTAAAAGTTATAATTGTGGATTGCCCCAGAACATGCATCTCAGAGCACATGAAGGGCGGCTATGTTCGAATGAGAAAAGTACTTGTTCAGAATTGAGTGACCCAAGCTTTCCTTGCAGCCCTTCACCTGGCCAGGTGCATGCTCTTAGGATTTTCTTTGCCCCTCTAGGTTTCCATCCTTTTGATATTCAAAATGACAGGGTTAAACAGGGTCACTGGCTTTCAAGCTGTCCTCCAGGGAGCCCACACAGTAGCCTAGTCAATGGTTCTTTGCATGGTCTCGCCACCAGCCTCATCCTGAGAAGCACTGTGATTGCTATATGCATTTTCAAAACAATTTTATTTCAATGAAGGATTCTGTGGGTCAATAAAGTTTTTAAGTCACTAGACAAAATTATCTATTTATTCCAATCTTCGGAAATGAGTGGATCTAACATGTAGAGAAGATACTTTGCACTCAACAGATGCCGTAAAACAAAGTCCACATGTGAAATAAATTGTCTTGTGAAGCAGTAAGCTTCCTATCAAGGAAGTTTTACAAAAACAAAAACAAACAAAACACAAAGCAAACAAGCAAATCACACTATTAGGAAGTTCTAGGTTAAAACAGTTTAAATAATTTCTTTGCTGCAGACATTTTCAGAGCCTTTAACTGACAAATGCTTTTTATTTGGAGGAGAGGGGAAAAGGGAGAAAAATGAGGTTATGTTCCTTTTATATTAGCATGAGAAAACTGTAGCCTGCAACATAGCCCAGAATTTCTGAGGGCCTTTGTTTTATGGAACATTTTATAAGATTGGTATTTCATTGAATTCTTTATTAAAATTGTTTCCCTCTGACTCTAAGATACTAGGTCTCCATGCCTTTATCATAAACTCTGAGAAAAGCAAGGTGTTTTCTGTTCTGTTCACAGCTATATTTGTAATGTTTTGTTTCCTGCTGGTAAGGCAGTGTTCTATTAGCATATAGTTATGAAATAGCTGACTAAATCAATGAGTGGAAAGGAGGTTTTTGCTCCTGAGCAGAGTTGAACATTAGAGCTGCTCTCTGATGTCATCAAAATCACATAAAAAACTAATGACATAACCAAGTGCACAATATTCTGACACTATAACCCTAAGCTTCTGCCATGAGATCCTAGCTTCTTTCAGTTTGTCACCTTAGTTTGCAGGGATCCTTCATTTTCTCCTCTTCTCTCTTCTTCTCTCTCCTCTCCTCTCCTCTCCTATCCTCTCCTCTCCTCCCCTCCCCTCCCCTCCCCTCCCCTTCCCTCCTCTCTCTGTCTCTCTCTCTCTGATACTGGTGATGGAACCCAGGGGCATTGTACCTCCAAGCTACACCCCCAGACCTTTTTATTCTTTTATTTTGAAACAGAGTCTCAGTTGCAGATGGACTCACTAAGCTGCTGAGCCTGACTGTGAACCTGCAATCTGCCTGTCCCATTCTCCCAAGCATTGGGATTTCATTTTTTCAACAATATTGTTTTACTCTCTTGTGTTCTAGGTAGGCTAGTTGCTTCTGGGAAACAATTAGAGTTGCCAATCTAAGAGGAGATGGAGATAATAATAAAATAAGTATAAAATTACAAGCTTGATAACTAACAGGGGGAAAACATATAGCTAGTTACAATCTGACATAGTGTTGGGAATCATGGAAGAATTCCTTGAGAAACCATGTGAGATTGTAGATCAGAAGACTGGAAGAGATTTGCCACATGCAGCTGATGGGGAAGAGTAATTACCAGGCACAAGAGAAGCAAGAGCAAGACCCTGAGGTACAGGTGAGCATAGGTAAAAGAGATGGAGACAAGATAAGAGAGGCTGGAGAAAGGGATTGAACGGAAGTTGCTCTGGAGACTGGGAAGCTGGGTAGTCCATCCAGACATTGTGGCATAATTAAGTATTTTGCTTTTTTATTCTAAAAGAATGGGAGTCAATAAAAAGCAATAGGGTAGAGATCATTTGCTTATTACTTTTGAAGAAGACTTCACTATGACTGTAGTGCGTGTACCAGGTAGGAAGGGGACATGTGCAGGTGTTAAAATAATGATGAGTCTTAGCCTGAGGTGAGAGCATGGTGGGTGGTGAAAATATATTCCGGAGATATCGAGCAACTAAAGTTTAGACTACATGGTACTACGGTGCATGAGAAATACGAGGAAAAAAATAACTCCTAACTTTTGGACTTGTGCCTTTCTGCTAATAATAACTCCATTCAAAGAAAAATAGGCAAAAAATCCATTTTGCAAGGAAAATAATATGAGCTTAGTTTTTCTAACTTTGTGGTTTCTCCAGGAGATCCTATTAGAAGTGGTAAATTAAGACCAGAGTTCAGAAGACAGGTTTGTACTAGAGGTATAAAATTACAAATTTCAAGAATTAAAATAGTACCTAAAACTCTGAGCATGAATAAAATATTTTGAAACAGAATATACAGTACAAAAAGAAGCTATGCTTTGAAAAATATAAATAAGAAAATAATAAATTCAATGTATTGAACCATTTTCTATATTTTAGGCACAGTCTTCAGCAATTTAATATTATTGCTTTCAAAAGAATAGTTTAGCGGGGCATGGTGGTACATACCTGTAATCCTAATACTTGGGAGGCTGAGACAGGAAAATGGCAGGTTTGAGAACAGTCTCAGCAACATAGTGAGACTCCCAGGAACCTAGTGAGACCCTGTTTCAAAATAAATAAATAAATAAATAAAAAGGGCTGAGGGTGTAGCTCAGAGATAGAATGTCCTGGGTTCAATCCCCAGTAACACCCCCACCCCGCAAACACATACACACAGACATGCACAAAAACAGAACACTTTGAGGATGTTAATGTTGTCACCAGCATTTAACAGAGCAATTACATGTGCTGTCTTTTACAGGTGGTATGAGTTGTAACTAGGATTTGAACCTGGATTTTTTGATTGAGGCTGGGTCCAGAGAAGCCACACCTGATCATGAAATTATAGGGTGAACCAGTGGAGAAGACAAGAAAAAGAGCAGAGGAGAAAACCCAGGAGCAAAAGCTATGACAAAAGCTAATGGATAAATGTCTGAAGAAAAAAAAAGAAAGAAAGAAAGCACCAAGCTGAAGGCTGATGGGCAGTAAAACAAGAGGAAGGAAGAACTACCTAATCCACTTGACATCAGAGTGATCACTGGAGACCCCGCCAGATAGAGGGGTGGAAGCAAGAGCCTCTTTGAAATGGGAGTTAAAAAAAATCAGAAGAGAGGAAAATTCGAGACACACACATCTCAGAGAATTTTAGTTATAAGAGGGGAAAGCATGTAAGTCAGTAGCTGGTGGGAGAAAAGAAGCCAGAATGACTTTTGTTTAAAGGAGAAAAAGAATCACTGGGGATATTCTAGTGCCAGTTGGAAGGATACAGTAGAAAGAAAGAGGCTAAAGACACAAGAGAGGTCAATCAATACTGATGATCAATGTTGCTAAATTCAAGAGATAGCACAAAGGATCAGGATATAAGGCTACAACGGAAAGCTATGGGATATCTAACACACCTGCAGAAATAAAGAGAAGAAGGGGCTTGGAGTGGTGGCGCACGCTTGTAATCCCAGTACTTTGGGAGGCAGAGACAAGAGGATCCAGGTTCGCGGCCAGCCTCAGATCTCTCTCTCTCTCTCTCTACTTAGTGAGGCCCTCCGCAACTTCGTGAGACCCAGTTTCAAAATAAAGTATAAAAAATAGGGCCGGGGGTGTAGCAGGAAGGCAGAATGCCCCTGGGTTCAATCCCCGGCACCGCAAAAAAAAAAAAAAAAAGAGAGAGAGAAGAAGGGCCAAGTCCTGGACAGAGCATAAACTGGGGAACTGAAAATAGAAGGTAAAAGAAACTGATGGCTGGTTTGCTGGTTGGTTTGTTTTTGGATTAGGGATGAAGGAGTTAGAGGCATATGTTTAGTGCAATAGTGGGAAATAATTGGTGGGGAGACTTAGAAATCTGAAGGTCATTGGGAAAGTTTGAAACAGTCATTGCAAGGGACGGGAGAGGAAGTAGAACCTGGTAACAGAAGGAGGCTGCTGAATAGTGATGAAGGCCAGGTGACCATAAACCAGACACACTCACAGTGATGCCAGTTGTCCCAGAGCTTGTGTTCTTTGACAGTGTTAAGCTGCCCAAGCACATGTATGAAGAATGCAAGTATTTACTTAGGGAATAGGAGCCAGACTCAGGAATAGAGAGAACCTTAAACAGCAATGGTAGCTATATGAGGATTTCATATGAAAAAAATACTTCCTGAGGATGAATATATTTTAATTCAAATGTTTATAATCTGAATTTATTTTAGTTTAGATGACACAACCTACTTCTTAAGTATTTGTTCCTGCTAACTAATGATACTTCTAATCATGCCATGTGTCTCAGCTTCTCACATAGAAATATCTATTCTTTCCTACCTTCCTCATTCCTTCCTTCCTTCCATCTTGTTTTGTCTTTTCCTCTCTCCTTTCCTACCTTCTTTCTTCTCCTAACTCTCCTTTCTCCACTCCATACTTACAAAGCAAGAATTTTCAACCCTGGTTATAAATTAATCTGGAAAGCACCAAAAAAGTACTTATCCCTGGATTATACCATGGTTAAAATGTAATTCAGAATATCTGGTGCCAGGACCGAGGCATTAATATTGTATTCATTCTATGAACAAAAGTCCAGTGGGTCACTGTATTACCAGTTATTTCATCTGACAGTGTTCCCTACATGTGGCTCTGGGAACTCTGACAGGACTTGGGAAGAATTGGAGGCTATTATTTTCTAGTGAAATCAATATGTTGGGAGAACTAAGGAATTCAGGGTTCTCCCTCTACCTCCTCACTCAGTGTGAACCCTTATGTAAGTGACCTTACCCCTCAGAGTTTCTGGTTTTTTATTTATAAGATGGAATGTTAGCATACCCCCTATTGAAATTCAAGAGAGGGGGCATACAGCCCTTTGGACCCAGAAGCAAACTAATAATAATTGATTAAATGCCTTTTACTGGTACATCATCAGTATATATTAAGTTGTAATGAATGATCTGAAATAATTATTGGTTTTATAAGTGGTTTGTGTATACTCGATGCCTTTGTTAAAGCATAAAAGTTGGCCTGGTGAATAAAAGTTCTTGATAAAAGCTTTTAGGATATCTGGAAATCATAATCCTTGCCTCTTTCTTGCTTCAACTACCATAAGAAATTGTTGTATCCATAGTGAAATGAAATTAACCATTGACACATTTAATTACACCTGGGAGATGAGATGGGTAAACCAAGTGTTTAGTAGCTGGGATCCCCTCAATTAACTACATGGAAGCATTCCCTGAGAGAAGAGAGGTATCACTTTATTCAAGACAAATACTAGCTTTGGACTTATATTTGTGACACTATTGCTTCTTAGAAACTTGTATTAATTTCCAGAATACTCCTGGTTCAGAGTTGGCTGACACTTTAATCTGAGCTGAAAGACTGCTGTTTGGGAGTGCAGTTCTAAGCTTGCCAGAGCTTTCATTCTCTGCCAGCCCAGAGTGGCCACACAGCTTCTGGGCGAGCCTCCTAGAATCCCTTCTTGGATTATGGTCACATTTGCCCGACAGCAGGAGCCTGGCCATATGACCAAGTCATCTTTCATGGGGCTCCATGATGTCTCTGTGTATAAAAAAGGAAGTAAGTCTGGGTAGAGAGTTATTTTTCTATCTGGTATACTGACCTCTGTTGAAGAGGAAACTATTTGGGGATTATCAGACACCTACACTGATCTATTAGCCAGTTTTATCTTCTATAAGAATAAAGTGAATCTTCTAGAAGAATAAAGTGACTGTATTACTTTATTAGAATTTAGACTTTATCCATTTTTTAACCTATAGTGTTCCAAGTACCCTGCTCCATACCAAGTCTATGAGGGAAGATCACAAAATAAAACCAATGCCAAGTCCTAGAATCAAATTAGGTTACCATAATTCTGAAAGTTTAACAAAGGGACTGTTTTCCAAGGAGTGGACCAAGTAGAATCATGTCATACCAACTTGAAGGTTAGTAAGGAGCTCTTTCAACTTCTAAGACTAAGGGCTAAAGTAAATAGAGATTAACCCACCCTCATTCACTCTCTATTTCCCCCACCGCCTCCTACCATGGCTTTCCATTGTTTGAATCCAACACGCAGCCAGATCCTAAGAAACCATTGGTATAGCCTTGCAGGTCCTCCTCCCAGCAGAAAGCAGGGTGTGGCAGGATGGTGTGTGCAACTACAGTGGCAAATAGAAAATAATTAGCACACTGGGAATAGAATGATGACTTGAAGGGCACATTTCTGTTCTTATTTTCACTTAAAACATAACTACAAGGAAGATTACTTGTAAAGTATGAGTCTCAATTTTTTTTCTTTTTTAGATATATACATGGCTAAAAAAAAAAACAGATTAAATTGGGTCCGTCATCGTGAAATGGCATTCCTTTTCATGTTAAACTGTTAAGCTGTGTTCCTTATCTGAGGCAGTGCATTGTCCTGGGAAGAAAAATAGTTTTGTATCAGAATAAATCCAGCTCAAATACTGACTTTGCCACTTATTTTCTATTTGAGTTTGGGTAAATTATTTAACCTTCCAGAACTTAAATTTCCTCACCTGTAAAATCAGGATTAGTTACATCTACCTAGTACTATGCATGGCACATGGTGATAACTCAGGAAAAAACTTACATAATATTTAATAATATTACAACTACATAAATATCAATTAATTATGTGATATCTAAGAAACAGTATTAATTAGGCTACTAAGGACTTTTAAATTAACCATTTTTATTTTAGTATCAATTGTCTTTTGATCCTCCATCCGAAAAATAGTAGTAACAACCTGAGCACTTGAATAGATATTGTACAGTCACATTCATAGGAGCATTATTTACAATAGTCAAAAAGGTAGTACCAACCTAAATGTCCACTGGCAAGTGAATGGAGAAGCAAAATGTGACAAATAAAAGCAGGGGCATAGTACTCAGCCTTTAAAGGAAATAAAATTGTGATACATCCTAAAATATGGATAAACCTTGAGAGCATTATAATAACTGAAATAAGCCAAACACAAAAGGACAAGTGACAGTGTTTGATCCTACTTATATGAGGTACCTAGAACAATCAACTTTGTATAGACAGAAAATAGAATAGAGATTACAAGTGGCTGGAAGAGAGGGAGTTAGTTTTTAATGGGTATAAGTTTTTAATTTGGATAATGAGAACGTTCTGGAGATGAATGGCGGGGATGTTTGTACAACAATGTGAATGCAGTCCATCCATTGAATTCAATACCTAAAAGTTTAATTGGCAAAAATCTGTGCTATGTGTTTTTTTAGTAGTAAAAAATAGGTGATATTCAGATATAGCAAAATTCATTAAACTGATAAACAATGTTGGGGAAATACTGACACAGAATATGTGCATGAGCTGTGGGGTCAGACAGAACTTGGTTTTAAAAGAAGTACTGCTACCTACCTGCTGAGAACCTTCAGTGTTTGTTGACCTTTCTCAGACTCACTTTTATTGCCTCTAATTAGCAAGGTAACATGCAAAATACTGAAGAAAGTGGACACATTGCAGAAACCCAAATAATGTTTCTAATCATTGTGTCGTCATTGTTTTTCCTGTTCTTAATATGCTTCAAAATGCAATAGGAGAATGAGGTGTTTTCCATGGTGTGTATTTTTTCACCTAACATAAATTTGGTTAGAAATCAAGTTATGAAAGCCAAGATTTTCATTCCAGTAGAGTTATTGAATATTTTATCATTTTCAGAAGTTCAATTTTCTTCACTCATTCTCAGTGTCTCCTGCCTTTATAAGATAAGGGACAGATTCAATTTATACTGTCAAACACTAGCTGCCTAGCTATCTAAAAGACTATTCCTTTTTAACCTTCTTTTATGTTTACCTTGCTGAAATACAGTTAAATGCTTTCAATAAAATATAAAATCACCAACAGTTGAAAACCTACCAAAGACTTCTATCCCTCGAGATGTAAGCAGATCTTTTGAGTCAAAGGAACAATTTAGCTTAATAAAATTTTGCACTTGACTTTGTTGGCAACCCGTACATAAGCTGGGTCACATCAATTTTGTTAAATGAATTTCTGTTGAATGCCTATTATGTGTCCATATTATGTTTGGGGTTATGAGAAAGAAAAAAATAACAAAAACGGAAGTATATTTCCATAGACCCTAATCACACAGAGCTAAAACCTCATGGGCTAATTGCTGTGACTTTCCTCTTCCTAACAAAGCCTATATTGGTGGAGTTTAAAGCAGGCAATTAGTGAATAACTTAATGAGTTAAGCCTCATTCTACACTCCTTAAAATTAAATTTAGGTTATATAAGATAATCCCTTAGCCGGGCATGGTGGAACACACCTGTAATCCCAGTACTTGGAAAGTTGAAGAATTACAGGTTTGAGGCCACCCTCAGCAACTTAGTAAGACCCTATTTCAAAATTAAAAAATTAAATAAAAAGGCCAGGGGTATAGCCCATAGGTAGAATGGCCTTGAGTTCAAACCCTAGTACCAAAATAAATAAATAATAAAAAATAAAGTCCTTTTACAATATTAGTATATGGCATGCTACTTTTTGGCTCCTAGTTTCTGATCTTACTATGCAAGGCCTGGAGGGTCCTTTTCTTTTATATGTCTGTCTGCATCCTATACCATCTCTGCTGTCGTCTCCTCTGAAGTCAGCTCTTCCTATTACACTCTATGACATCACCTTGCATAAGGTACTAATAGCAGACTGCATATTCTATGTGTATTTTCTATCAATGCCTGGTGAGATGGCATTCCTTTTATTTAAACTTAAAACATCTGGAAGATAAAATACACTCACCTCTCCATTTATTTTCTTCATAGTTTCAGAAAATTGATTATCACAAATTTGTCAGTCAATGGCTGCTTGCTAATATGATTTAGTTTAGGTAACTGGGTACAAGGCGCCTTACTCAGTCTTCCCAGCTATTCAGTGCAGTGAGAGTGTACTCTTTTTATGACTGATGATGTGAAAATCCCACAAATGTTCCAGTTATAGTGGAGGCCCTTGCAGGAAATTAATTCCCAATATTTCTCATGTGCTATGCACATTTCTGCCTTATTGTTCTCATTATTTCACGGGAAGAGTTTGCCATGGAAGTTAAATACAACCTAGTATACAAAGTTAAGCCAAGAAATCAAATCAGTTAAACTAATAATATATTTATAGCACAGAATAATTATCTTACAGGGTTCAATTAACATAATTTAGAGAAATGTCCTCGTGCAATGAGAAATAAGCCATACATTTTTAATGTAACAACCCTTCCACTAGAACTCCTCAGGTCTCTTAAGCATTTAATTTGATCACTTTACTATCAAATACTGCCATTATGTAATCCTTTGTCCACATTATTATATTTTTTAAAACCTCTGGATAATGACTCTATGTGGATTAGTTTAATGAACATGGTAAATTCATAAGGTAAATTTACACCTATAATCAGCAAATGAGAAAAAGAAATTATCATTTTTCTCAAATCCACTCTTTTCAAATACAGGTTGAGTATCCTTTATTTGAAATTTTGAACCACCAATGTTTTGAGTTTTGGATTTTGGGATATTTGCATATACTTAATGGGAATTTTGGGGTTCTAACCCAAGTCTATACATGCAATTCATTTATGTTTCATACACACATTATATCTAAGACCTTAGGTAATTTTACGCAATATTTTTAGTGTGCCTGTATTTTGACTATGATTTATTACATGAGGTCAGGTGTGAAATTTTCTACTTGCCATGTTGTGTGGACACTCAAAAAGTTCTAGATTTTGGAACATTTTGGATTTTAAATTTTCAGATGAGGGATATTCCACCTATATGGACTTAATGAGGATTATCAGAAAAGGAAGCCCAGGGGGAAAATAATCTGAATTTTTCTTTTTCTTTCCACCATTAGGGAAAGAATTTATTTAAATTAACTCAATGGGAGAATTTCCATGTTTGTATCTCTTTGAAATTACACCAGAAAAAAGAAAAGGATTACTTTTTAACTGTATCTAACAATTAAAAGGCCACTAATACACATCTTAAGTTTGAATGTCATCTCTATAGCTTGAGTTTTCTTTTTATTACACTAGATAAAATTGTTTATTCCATTATTTTGTGATTTCTTGTATTGTTCATATATGAAAATGCTATTATACTGCAATTTATTTATTTACCTTAATTGATTATTTCTTTCTAATATTTACATATACATATAAACATATATATATATATATATATATTCAAATTACTACCAATAAACTGGGCTGGTTACATCATGATTTGTTAAACATTTTGAAAATTTTAAGGCAGCCAGGGAGTGGTGGTGCACTCCTGTAATCCCCATACTTGAGAGGCTGATACAGGAGGATTGCAGGTTTCAGGCCAGCCTCAGCAACTTAATGAGTCTCTTAGCAATTTAATAAGACTCTACTTAAAAATAAAAATAAAATATGACTGGAGGTGTAGCTCAGAGGTAGAATGCCCCTGGGTTCAATGCCCAGTACCACACACACACACACAAAAAGTAGAAAAGAAAATTTTGAGGCAAAATAAGTAAGTCAACAATAATCTATTCAGGGATGACATATTAAATGATGATGATAATGATCATGATTTTACAACTAATATTATTAATAATTATAACAATAATGTTAATAATAAATTATAATTTATATCATGTAATAAAGTTCTAACATGCTAGATATTTTACATCTATTTTACTGAACTTTAAAATAAATTTGAAATTGTGTATCACTCTCTACATTTTAAAGGTGAAGCCACTATAGCTTAAAAATATGAAGTAACCAGCTTGCACAAGACCACCAACTAGTAAGGTGCAAAGCTGAGACCTATGCTGACATCTTTCTACCTGCCTCCTAATCAAAGTCCTGTCGGAACGAGTGTGGGCCAGGGCTCGTGTGTGGTGGAGCATGAACTTCTCTCACTCTACGGACTGCCCTTGCTTTTCCTATCATTATGCACTTTGTTTCGTTGCTGTGCAATATTCTCTTATAACTGCCATTCTCTTGTAACCCACGGTCTGGTCTGGTTCTATTTAGCTCATTGAAAATATGTGCTTGGAAATAAATGTCTTGATATACAGGCCTTTAGCAGTTGATGTTTAGTATTTTATGCCATAAGTCTCAGTCCTCTGGATAGTGCCTTCGTCAGAACAGATGTGAGACAAGGAAGATAGAACATAAGGAGCCAATTACTATGAAAGACTGACTGGAAATATTTTCAAGTGGACAGTACTGACCAGCTCTACCAACCATTCACACAGCTGGCAAGACCTTACAGCTGTCCCCATGCCTATGCGGTTCTCGTGAGTCAGTAATTCCTCCTGTGTGGGGTGATTATCCAGCTGTCCTTTTGGACTGGATCAACTGTTTAAAGAAAACCAGAAAACCTTTTCATCTCTCTGGCATGGGAAAAGTGAAAAAGCTCTGTCAATAAACATCTTTGGACTTCCCAATTTCCATCTTGCTTGATTATTCATGTCCCTTCAAACCTCAACTAAACTCCCTGAGGATTTGAGAGTACACAATCTTCAGTCAAACTGCCACAAATACCCATGGAGAATTCAGTTTAACTTGGGGATTACTCCTAATTTTCCTTTGATCTAAGTTGTAGCTTGTAGATCCTTTTGGAACACTTCAAACAACTGGTTTGGCCAGAGTTCATGTGTATGTTTCTGTGTGGGTCAATCTCGGATCAGGCAGGTTCCAGCTGGTTCAACTAAGTAGCATCTTGGACTCTACTCAGAGACCCTCTTAATTAACAAGGAATTGAAAGTGACACCTTGTGAGAAAACTAAAACTTTCTAATTTAGATCATCCATTCAATGTGTTGGAAGTGAATACTTGTCTCAAATTATGATTCTAACTATTAAAATCTCATGACATTTCAGCCACTTTGAAGAGTTTCCTATGTGATATCCTCATTCAGGCAGGACTGAGAAATGAATCCACGTGGCACACACTGTTCTTTCCAAAGAAGATCTTTGTAGGAAGGTAGTGGGAACTTCAAAACACCTGGCATGATAAAAAATAACACCCTTTCTTCAAGAATTACTTAGCACTTGCTGTGTCAGTACTTGGGTAGGGGGTAGTGACCCAAACTCAACACTGATTTCAAGGCCCCTCACCTTACAGTCTTGTTTCCTTACTCTTCTCCTTCCTCCAGGCCCCACCACAGACCCCATCCCATTTCCTGAACCCACCAAGCTTCTCCATTCCTCCAGTCCTTTGCACATGCAGATTCCTTGCTCAAAATTCTCCTCCGTTCTTGCCTTCTCTTTCTGGCCAACTGAATTCTACTATGGTCAGGACTTTCCTTGAATATTTTTTCTTCAATGATTGTTCCCTGATTTTCTATTTCTGAATCAGTGTTGCTTCTATATATTACTATGGTACTCTGTTCTTACTCTGTCAAAGCCTTTTCATGCTCTATAGAACTGCCTTTTTTTCCATACCCCTCCTTAGACTGTAAATTTCTTGAAGGCAAGGACAGTCTATCACTCAGTTTACCACAGTGTGTTCAGCATCTAGTAAAGAAAATAATACATAATAAATAGGAACAGACACTTCTGGATTGAATTATGCTGACCACCATTTATGGTACCTATTATTTGCCAGGGACTTCGTTGGGCATTTTACATCTATGTGGGAAGCTGTTTTAAGTCTAAAGAATATTGGCTTAAGGATATATAGCTTCTTGCTTGCTTTGGCAGAAGACTGCCTTTCTTGAGGGAACTGAAGACAGTGACCTTGATACCCATTGTCTGCTATCTAAGCTATGTCCTTCTGCTTTAATATACCTTTTGCTTGTTTTGCTTAAGGGTGGAAGATCGCCCTTAAGCAAAACTTAAGCTGAAGACAGCAACCTCTGCTGCTCTTACAAAACTACCAGATAACAACTTATCTTCTAAAGCATTCCTAACACAATGCTCTACTTCTTAACTAGAAACCATCATTGATTTAATGACCCAATCTTAACCCTGTCAACCTGTAATAAAAGGAAGAGCTGAGTTTCATTCAGGGAGTTTGGCTCTCTTGCCTTCTCCTCTCTCACCTCTTCCAGACCAGGAATAAAGACTCAAGAGCATTTTTTTCATTGAATTGTCCCATGGCCTACTGGTACAGGGCCCAGCACATTTATTTATTGCTTATATCAATTATAGAATGAACATACTATAACTTTCATTTTAGACATGAGAAAATATACATTTAATTAGGGTAAATAATTTATCCAGGATCCATGAATCTTGAACACTGCAGCCTGTGCTCTCTCTCATTTTACCACAGCACCTCTACAAAGATAGTTTTCCACATGTGTCAACCCCCAAGAAATAAGCAAACAAAACTACTGTATGCGCAGAAGATTGTCATCTAGTTTTTTTTTAATCTTTTAAGTGAAATACTAAGACAGTTATGGAGACCTAGTAGTACTGATCTGGAGGCACTTCCTAACCATCATTATTTTGGCAGTACCATTCTTGTTCTATAATAGACTGTTTTTCAAGACATGTTCTAGGACAAACTACCTTCAAAGAGACAGGCAAAAAGGAATCAGTGATAAGTTCAATGAACAGTCTTTTTGTAACCCGGCATGCAAGCAAATGGCCAATGCAGAAACAGTTCTATGGAGATTGCTTCTCCCCTGTTCCTTATACCAACTGAGTTTTGTTTTATTTGTAATTACAATGAGACAAAGAAAAATCCCATTCAATCAGTATAGGTTTTGATTTTCGCAAAGTGTTTTCATCTGTCTGATTTTCTTCCACAAGTACACCCATGAAGAGGAAGGGCAATAGGAATGAATCTGCCCCACAGTAGGAACATGACACTCAGAGGAGCGTGCAGTGCTGAGACAGTAGCCAGAAGATACCAGGAGACTCCCTGCTCCAGGAAGGAGGGAGCCCGACAGACCATTTGCTCCAGCTGCTTCCTCCTGCAATCTCTGTGTTTGTGCTGAAAATATGCCTCCCATGGGCTATTTACACCAATGACTGAGTGCGGCAGGGCTACAAAGGTAGATCGATCTCTGTGAAACACCTATCCTAGCTGAGGACCCACTTTAGCCCCAGAGGCTTTGCCAGACCCACCTTTACCTGCATAGACTAAGATACATTCAGTCAAATTCATGCTCTCTTCACTCAATCTCAGACTTGGATCTCAATCTGATTCTCTCCTGACCTTCTCCTGGTCCCTCATATTTCTAATTGTATGATCCTTTATCCTAATATAGTGATTGCATGCTTAATCCTCTCATGGGATGTATTTCTTGGAGGACCCAGACTAATACAGCTGGTTCAAGATATGTAGTACAAACTGGATCCCAGGCTTCATAACTCTTGGGCCAATTTGATGTTGGATGAGGAGGTGTTTTCATTACACATCATATTTGGTTTACCAGGTAACTTATATAATAAAATAACAGAAAGAAAGCAAGAAAGAATGGAAGGAAGGAGAAGGAAGCTAAAAATCTTGGTTTTGGTGATGGCACACATCACAAGGATTTGGGTAGAATCCATCCTAAAGGGGTTATCACTGCCCAATAATTAAGTACAGTGATTAGCTATAGGACTTTGGGAAAAATAGGAATCCATGGTTTCAGACTGATAAAAGTTCTTCCTTCTTTTCTTCATTTCCTCTTTCCACTTTTTCCTCAATGAACCTCAGTTTCTCTACTGTGTTAGTACCTATAGTTTCTAATTCTCTTTTCTTATCGGTCTAGCATCATGATTGGAAAGGCAGTTTTTTTTTTTTCTTGTACTGGGGATGAACTCAGGAGCACTTGACCATTGAGATGCACCCCTCTGCCCTTTTTGTTTTTTTTCTTTATGGAACAGGGACTCGTTATATGATGGAAAAGGCAGACTTTACAACTAAATTGTCTGGGTTCGAATTCTGGCTCGTTGGCAATTGTAACGTTGGGCAAGCTTAATCTCTTTGGCTTTTGATTCCTTATCTGTAAATGGGGATACAAATAGCAGAACGTACAGAGTTTAAAAAAAAGTGATGGCTATCACTTCAGTTTGTGACAAATAACCATTATTTTAAGCATCAACATTATTATCACTAGTCATAGGACTCAGAGCATCCTCATCTCAACTTCTAAGATAATTGCTAGGATTTGATATAATACATGCAAAGCACCCAGGAACTCCTAAAACATAAAAATCCCTCAACAAAGGTAGTTGATAAAGTGGAGGGCGAGAACTGGTTAAGTTGGGTGTTCTAATTCAACTCTCAGTTTTCACTCCTACAACCAAACTCTCAGTATCCTATAAAAGCCACCCTTCTTTCTTGTGTGCTCTAAATTTCACTGCAAAGCAATTTTTGAAGTAATCAGATCAGGTTTAAGCCTATAGCTTGGGATTCACATGTGGCCAATGGTTTCCCTAATTTAGGTTTGACTCCCAAACATTTCCATCTGGTCTGGAAGTGGTTATTTTCTTTAATGATCTTGCTGAAGACAGTGATTCCACATAAACGACTTTGCTCTTTGGCCGTAAGAGTCAAACAATGCTCTCTCTGTAGAAAATAACACCCATTTCCCACCACGTTGCCTTTTTGTGTCTTTCAAGTTGCACACAAAATAGTTCCAATAATTGTCACTAGACACTATCATGTTTCTTCCTGCTTTAATTATTGTCTAAAAGTAAACTAGGAAAAAAGTAACTAAGTTCTCTTCAATAATTAGTTCATTGGCCAAGGAATAAAAATTGGCTAAGAAAAATAATTAGCAATTCTGTTCTGTCATTAAAACCTCGTTATTTGGGGGTCCAGTTAACACCACTTTATAAATTAGAAGTAAGAACAGCTGGTGGATAAGCTGAAAGATGCCAAGTGTATTTGATTTCTCTCCATTCTGCCTCTCCCATTATTATATTAAAGGTGAACTATTACTGTTACAAAGATAATAGCAAAAATGGTGATGACGTGGATTGTAGATATGATTTCTGTCATAACTTCTGTTGTTAATTAAGTTTGACCTTGGACAAATTACTTAACCTCTTACATTTTCAATTGCCTCATAACTTACATTAAAATAATAGTACATATCTTAATTCTATCATAGTACATTTATGGTGATTACACTATATAAATGTATTTTAAACAGTATAAGAAACTACAGAAATGTTTACTTTTCGTGTTAATCATTCACTGTTTATAAAAGATTCTGTACGTAGCATTTGCATTAAAGCTATATATATATAGCTCTCTCTATATATATATATTCTGTGAAGACATAAGATCATTATTATATTTATTATATGCCAGTGAATTTACCTTTTAGATATTTGAACAAGCATTTTCTACATAATAAATGACTGAAGGTTATAAAATAAAAACACCTGCATCAATCAGGTAAACTTGGAAATTATTATCAAATAGGTAGACTTAAAGAGATAAAAGCAGATATCACTCTTTGCTTGACAAAGAGTAATAATGATGATGATGATGATGGTAATATGGTTGTAGTGATGATGAGATGATGATGATGATAATAATAGTCATGTAATATATAGCACAGAAGGATGTTAAAAGTACTTGTGCAACTTATAGTATTTTGGTTTTATTAAACCTCAGAGAATAAATAAAAGTTGATGCATATTATCATGAGGAAACTGATGGTCAGACAAACGAAATGCCTTACTCAAGATCAAGGAGTAATTAGATGGGAAACTCTAGTAGTTCTTCATTCATTAATTTAGGCATTTAGTCAAAAACACTGGGTATCTGGGTATCTGCCACATGCTGTTCAGTGTGATGGGCATCAGTGAATCAAAAGTGAATTAAAGATAAGACTGATTCAAAATTAACATGACAAAGCGGATCAAGATATTCATAGTTTAGGCAATACGAACTAAATAAATCAGTAATTATAAGACCAAAGTGTGAGGGCAATAATACAATTATTTATAAGATATCATGGGCGACTTATGTCACTTAGATGGTAGAATAAGAATTCTCAGCCCTCATTCCCCCAAAGATATGCCAATTTAATAGATACATGGCTCAAAATAGCTTTACGAGAATTCCTGTATGTGAAGTTGCAGTAACTCAGGCAAGGACAAGTCGGTGTATTAAAAGCACAGAATTGTGCAATAAAACAAGTAAGAAGAATAATTCTACTTTGCCTAAACAGCTCCTCCTCCAAGCCAGCTTACCTCAGCACAGAGAATGCCCAGCTCATGACTTAACCCTCAAGAGAAAAAAATAAATACAGTATATGTCCAATGCTCGAGACTCACTCAGAGAATAAATAGAAAGGCATAGTATGAAGGTCTGGGGATTGCTAATAATGAAGGCAAGTGGTAGTCAGATTGCTGTGTCCAGAACAGCTTTGTGTGATTACAAGGTATAAATTGAGGCTTCTCTCCCAGAAATGATGGAGAGGAATGAAGCATTTCTCCAATGTTCCAGTATTGTATAGAGCTGTACAAGGGACTGCCTTCTTTTCTCTCTTGCTTCTCATGAAGTGCTGACAGGACCCAACACACTCAAGATACTTAAAGGTCACTGAGAAAGAGCAAAATCTTAGAATGGTATGTACTTATCTGCCAGAACTCTTTCCTACTCTCAGATTAACAAGGAATAATTGGGAAAACTTGCAGCACCAGATTCTCCCTGGAGAGGGGAAGAAAATAATGAAATGCACACCCAGTGTTTAAGCTTGTAGTGAGCTGTCTGTGGATCTCATTTCTGCCTTGCCTGTCTCAGAGTGCTGACCAAACATGCCATACTCTAGATACCTTTGTACCACTGAGAATAACAACAAAACTCAGTTCTATGATTCTGCTTTAGAGGACCCATGGACATCAAACAGACACAAGAAGTAAGATTATGAATTCCTGAAAGGAGGAATCAACAAATCCCTCTAATTCAGAATTTAAAAACACAAGTCCAGAGAAGATAGAGCCACAGAAATTGATTTGTAAACCCCCAGGATTTCTAGCAGGACTAAATTTTGACAAAAGCCAGTCCATAAATTTGGGAGAGCTGACTGCTTTTCTAAAATGAAAATATAACAATACAAAATTTCAAGGTATTCCATAGAAACAGAGAAACATGGCCCAAATAGGGGAACAAAATCAACCTCTAGGAACTGATCCTAAAGAAATAGAGATATATTAATGATCTGAAAAATTTAAAAATAAACATAAAATGCTCAACAAGCTCAGAACAATGATACTTGAATAAAAATAATGTTGACAAAAAGAAAACTATAAAACAAAGGAAAAATGTTGGAGATGAAGAACACAGTAATTGAATTAAAAATTAACTAGAGGGGTTCAACAGTAGACTTGATTAAGCAGACAAAAAATCAGTAAACTTGAAGACAGACCATATAAATTACATGAGGAGCAAGAAGAATAAAAAAGAACTAATAAAGTTTCAGGGACTAATGGGTCATCATCAAGAAGACAAATATACTCATTATGTTAGTTACAGAAGGAGAAGAGAAAGATAAATAATTAGATGCTTATTTAAAGAAATAATGGCCAAGGCAAGTAGGCACACACCTGTAATCCCAGTACATGGGAGGCTGAGATGGGAGGATTGAAGGTTTGATACCAGCCTCATAAACGTAACAAGACCCTGTTTCAAAATAAATAAATAAATAAATAAATAAATATAAAAAGGCTGAGGGTGTAGCTCAGCGGTAGAATGTCCCTGGGTTCAATCTTTCCAAATGTGAAGAAGGAAGTGGACATCGAGACTCAAGATCACCCAAAGTTAAAGACAAAGATAATTTGTAAAGCAGTCAAAAAGTAACTTGAATTTTATAAGAGAATTTCTTTAACACTATAATTGGATTTCTTAGCAGAAACCTCACAAGCCAAGAGGAAATGGAATGATATATTCCAAATGTTAAAAGAAAACTAAACCGCCCATCAAGAAAACTATGTCTGGTAAAATTCCCTTCAAAAATATAGGAGAAATATGATGCTAAAAATATTGATTAAATAATTAATAAAGACAAATAAATAGAAAGATACCCAGTGTTCATACATTAAAAGACTTACTATTGTTAAAAATCCATACTACGCCAAATGACCTATAGATTTAATGTAATCTTTATCAAAATTGCAAGGTCATTTTTTACAGAGAAGTAAAAAAAATCTTAAAGTTCATATGGATATTATGGGTCTAAAGAGAGCAAACTAGTTATCTTGACTTTTTTCAATGTGATTTTTCATAAGTAGATTGTTGGCTCAGGTCCTTCCATGCACCAATGTAGATGTTCATGGATTATAAAATTAATGATCTTATGCAGATCTTAGTCAATGTTTTCAAATATTTTAAATTTTCTATTTAATTTAGTTTCTCTAGATCCATAAAACTACCGAATACTTCTAAATGTGGTTGTCATGGCAGTATTCTTTTAAAAGACAGAGTCCTAAAGCTGTAAAACTACTAATAATCCTGACCATGAATTTTTTTTCAAGACTTCTAGCTAGCTAGCAATGTGTTGTTTGCTGAATAATGAACTGCTCCTTTGAAACATGCATCTCTTGGAATCTTATAAATCCTGAGTCTGGGGACTCATGTAGCTAGAAAATATCCGTATCTACCTAGCAACAATGAAAACCACACAATAAAGTATAAACAGAGTACCAAGAATTGCTGTTTATAGGATAATTCAGCACCATAAACAATGTCAAAAAATCCAATCAGAAATATTATCCTAAAAGTAAAACAGAGATGACAGGCATGGTGGTCCACACCTGCAATCCCAGTACTTGGGAGGCTGAGAAAGGAGGACTGCAAGTTTGCAGCCAGCCTCAGCAACTTAGCAAGACTCTCTGCAACTTAATCAGTAGTCCCTGTTTCAAAATCAAATCAAATCAAATATGTCTGGGTGTGGCTTGGAGGTAGAATGCCTCTGAGTTCAATCTCTAGTACACAAAAAAAGGAGAGAGAGAGATAATTCAAAAAACATAAAATAACTTAAAAGAATCCTCTAATTAATATGTCCATATGGACTTGAGAAAATATTATACCCACAAAATAAGAACTAAGATGATGAGAGGGAAATCAAAGTATAAGTAATCACTATTAGAGATTAAAAGACAATCAGATATTTTAAAATATCAATAGAAGAGCTAAAATATAAAGCTGAGAATATTTGTCAGAATATATAATGATAGCAATAAAAAATAGAAACAAACATATGAGAGGCAATGGAAGAGTTAATGAGGCTCGGTCCAAATGGTCCAATATGATATCAATAGTATTCCCTAGTAAAAGTGACACTGCAAAAAGACAAGTGAAAGATCTGAGTTTCCTTGTGGCAAGTCATCAGATTGACAGTACCACTGAGTATTTTGTGTATGAAAATAACAAAAACAATGAAAAAAATCACACACCTTGTTGCATTATTGTGAATTTCAAAATATAGATACTGCTTTTGGAGAGAGGTAAAAGGTAGCATCTATGGAATAAGCATTATGGCTTCTAATCAGTGACATGAGATGCTAGGAAATATAGGGGTAATGTCTAATATTTCCTGGGAAGATGATTTTCACACTTACTTGTGAAATAGTGCTATGATATCAATGAAGTGTTGTGAGAAATCAAGATATTTTCAAGATATTCACAAAAGTTTTCAAATAGATTATGTCCCATGTACCCTTTCTTGAAGAGTTCTTCTAGAATATACTATGTCAAAAACAAAAGTAAATAAATATAGGATCTTGGAAAAAAGGTGGATTCAGTAATGAAGGGAAATCATGAGATTAAGGAGTGGTAAGGAGGAAGAGAGGGTGAAGTGACAGAGCAGAAAATGTGATTGGAATCTTGGGGAAAATTGGTGTACTTGTCAAACAAATAAAGCAAGAAAAAACATGTATTAGAACCCCTGAAAAACCCATCAAAATTACTGTACTAGAAGTTCATGGCCCAAGTATGAAGCTATTTAAAATATAAATGAATTTTAGGCTATAGATAGGAGTGCAAGAAAAGAAGACTTAATTTGAATATGTTTCTAGGAACACTCTCCTTTAAGTAGTTCATGGTATCTCAACATTAGATTACCACAAAGGAAGTTCACTTTTGGTCAAACTCTAAACAATACTTATTTAGTCTTACCAACATAAATGTTCCTGATTAAATTGTAGCTTTATGGCTCTGTGCATTCCAACTTTGCACAAAGTCATAAAGAATTGACTATGCTTGGAGGAGATAAATATTAAGAATTTTGATCATGCAAAAAGAAAAATGGAGCTGTCATATTATGAGTCTCAGAAAGCAAGAAAAATACTATTAAGAGATAATATCGAAAATTGATGGAATAGAATAAGGATATAAAATTACTATATTAGATTGTAATGGTAATCAATAAAAGAGGTAAAACAGTAATATAAATATCAAACATCACTATTAGTTGAGGGGGAGGATAGCAATCAGGGATGCAAACTGAGTACTTATCTTCACGTTGGGGAGTCGATAGATATTATCTAAAGTTGATGAATTAAGTTAATAAGATACAACATCTAGAGTTACAAAAAAAGTCTCTAGAAGTATTAAAAACACAAACAATGCAAAAATGCTGCCTTTTAGTCAAAGACTGAGGAAAATGCTTTTTATCATAAATTCTTCACCTGTGAATTTTTTATCATCATATATACATTTTGACAAATAAGAGCAAACAAACAAAACTTCTAAAAATACAAAATTTCATGAGGTTTGTGCCTTAAGATGCCAGATTTACAAGGCTTAAAGTATTTAAAACGAAAATGTAGATTCCATGTTAAGTAAAATTAACAACAAATGAATAAATTAGAGTCAGGCATGGCGGTGTGCGCCTGTAATCCTAGTACTTGGGAGGCAGAGATAGAAGGATCGCAGGTTTGAGGCTGTCAGCAGCTTAGTGAGACCCTGTTTAAAAAAATAGGGCTGAGGGTGTAGCTTGGACATAGAATGCTCCTGGGCTCAATAAAAATAAATAAATAAATAAATAAATTGAATAAATTCTGGAACCTAATGTATGATATAACTCTAGTTAACAATATAGATGTCCCTTAATTTATGATGATGATGTTATATCCTAATAAAGCCCCTATAATGTGAAAACATTACAAATCAAAAATGCATTGCATACACCTGGCATACTGAATATGTTAGTTTAATAACACACTACACTGATGCACACTACACTGCTTGGATGTGCTGTCCATGTCTCCCAACTTAGCCAGACTTGGGACCCACTTGAGAGGCATTGAGCTTCTCTCTGCAGTGACTCGACAGTTTATTGGGGGTGAGCAGGCAGAATTTGTTAGTTTATTCTCCAGCTTGTTCAGTGTTTGGGGTACAAGGCGATGGCATTCCTTTATTCAGAATCCTGTCCTGGGAGTCCAGCGTTCCCACTCCAGGCTTCGGCATTTATTCCCAAATGGATGCTAGCTTCATTGTATAGAGAGGGGGAAGAAAAAGAGAGAAAAGAACAAAGACAGACCAGGACAGAGAAAAACAAACAGAAAAAGTACAAGTAACAACAATGAGAGCAATAACAAAACAAACACATAAGAAACAAACAGAACAAAAAACAATCAAACAAATAAAAAAGTAAAAGTTCTGTGGATGGGTTTCTAGTCTGCTGCTGGTTGGGAAATTCCAAGGAAAGAGTCTTCTGAAGCTCTGGATGGTTCTGGACTCTCACCACATCTGACTGGTGTAGGATGTGTGTCTCTTGAGCTACAGCAACCTGGAGCCAGCAGGGTCCAGTTTAGTTCACAAGGGCCTTATCTCAGCTACTTTCCAGTTCAGTTCATAGGAACTTGTCCTCAGTTTAGACTGCAATCAGATAGCCGAGGCGCTGATTTTCAATGTCTCCAAAACTTCAGGGAGACTCACTCTTATTGTATTGGGGGGAGTCCCTTCCCCACCTCTAGAACCACAAGTCTTACAGCACAACCCAGAGGCACTCTGCAGTCCACTCCTGAGCTGGGACCTTGTCTGAGGCTGTCTGCAGTGGGGCCAAGGCTCTCCCTATAGCCAGAATGGTGGCTTGAACGGAAGTCCCTGTGGCAGCAGAGATACATACCTGATTCTGCTTCTGCTCCTGGTTGTCACTGTAGCCTGGGGTAGTGACCATGGGAGCTGGGACTGGGGGTCAAGGTGGCCTCCACATGGAATAGTCTAGGCTGTGTCTGTAGCAGAATCTATGCCAGGAGGCCGGGTCTGGAATGTCCTGGGAGTGAATTTCCCATAGGCTTGGGGGCTGGAAATGGGTCTGGTTCCCTATGGAAGCCTGTGCCTAAAGGGAATATACATATATAGTAAAATGAGACTAGACCCCAATCTCTTAACCTGAACAAAATGGATAAAAGGCCTAGAAATTAGACCAGAAACTTTGCAATTACTAGAAGAGGGCACAGGAACAACTCTCGAACATATAGGTATTGATAGAGACTTCCTCAACAAGATCCCCAAAGCTCAGGAAATAAAACAGAGAATTAATAAATGGGATGATATCAAGTCAAAAACATCTGTACAGCAAAGGCAACCATCAAGACTCTGAAGAGAGAGCCTACAGAATGGGAGAAGCCCATTTGTCAGCTATTCCTCTGATAGAAAACTAATATCAAGAATATATAAAGAATGTAAAAAATTTAACACTAAAAAATAACCCAATTTTATTTATTTTATATGTTTTTATTGGTACATTATAGCCTCACATCATAATGTAAATTGTGTTAACAGTGACATACATGCGCACAGCTCTTGATAGCCCTCCCCCACCTCCTCATCTCCCCCTTCCCAATACAGAGTACTGAGATTGACATTGGCATTTTCACACATCTTCAAATAACCCAATTTTTAAAAATGGGCAACTGAATTGAATAGACACTTCTCAAAAGAAGAAATACAAAAGTCCAAAAAATATAAGAAAGAATATTTAACATCATTTGCAATCAGGGAAATGCAAATCAAAACTATAGTAATACATGTATCTCCATGTTTATAGCAACATAATTCACAGTGGCCAAATGATGGAACCAACCTACGTGTCTCTCAAATGATGAATGGATAACAAAAATGTAGTATATACACACAGTGGAATTTTATTCAGCCATAAAGAACAAAATCATGTCATTGACAGCAAAATGGATGATCTAGAGAATACTGTGCTTAGTGGGATCAGCCAGTCTCAGAAAGTCAAAGGTCAAATGTTTTCTATCATATGTGAAAGCTAGACAGAAAATAGGAAACAAAAGGGACTTCTGATAAATGAGGGGCGAGACCAGTAGAGTAGTGGAAGGGGACTGAGGAAGGGAGGTGGAGAGGGGAAAGGGAAGACAGATGAATGAAACAGCTCAAATTACAGTTTGCCCATGTATGAAGGTATCACTACCAAGCTAGTTGTTATATATGGGGAGGGGTGGGCCGCTGGGTGGGACCTGAAGGGAATCACACCAAGACTTGTGTGCATGATTGTTTGTATGACCATGGACCTCACTAAGATATATAATTACAATGCACCAGTAAAAAATACTTTAAAATAACACAGCACACTGAATACCAGTTATTTAACCTCATAATCGAGGAGCTGACTGGAAGCTGCAGCTCACTGCAACTGCCTTAATACCACAAGAGAATATTGTTCCACATACTGATAGCCTGAAAAAAAGAACAAAACTCAGATTCAAGTTTTTATTGAATGTGTACCACTTTAGCACTATCATAAAGTTGAAAAATCATAATTCAAACTATGATGAGTTGAAGGATCACAAGCCAGGGACCATTTGTAGTATATTTTGGGGGGACTGCACTGTACTGCTATTTGCTAAGAAAATAGATCTTAAATGTTCTCAACACACACACATGCACACACACACACACACACACACACACACAAGGTTAAGTAGGTGAGGTGATGATGTGTTAACTGACTTGGTTATGGTAATCATTTCACAATATATACATATATCAAATCATCATGTAGAACACATTAAATTTATTCATTTTCATTTGTCAATCATACCTCATAAAGCTGGAAATATGAGCTTAAGAAATACTTCTTACTTGAAGATACAGAGTACATAAAAATATACTAAAGCCTAGAGAAGAGAGTCCAAAAGAGATCAAGCGATCCCCACACTATTTGACCAGTGAAATCTTTGATTATTTTTAAAACAAAATACTCATTCTCAACCCAAGGAACAACTGTTCTTCAAAAATTACTTTCAGAAAGCTGGGTGTGGTGGTGCATGCCTGTAATCCTAGTACTTGGGAAGTTTAGACAGGAGGATCACAGGTTCAAGATCAGCCTCAGCAACTTACACCCTCAACAACTTAGTGAAATCCTGTTTCAAAATTAAAAAAAATTACATGGAGTTGGGGGTATATCTTAGAGGTAGAATGATCCTGGGTTCAATTCCCAGTACCACAAAAAATCACTTTCAGAAACAATTTCTTAAGAAAACTCTATTCACTCAAAGTGTAGAAACTAAAAATGTTGATTTGGTTTTCTTTGCATCCTAATTCACTAACACAGGTCTTATTTTTTCCCCTCCTGTTGCTGGGAGTTGAACCCAGGGCCTCACACAGGCTAGGTAAGTGCTCTACCACTGAGTTTTATCCCCAGTCTCAGTCTTCTATTTTCAAACATATTGTTCGATTTTCTCTCCCTTATCCCAAAATACTGTGTTCAAGTATAACTAAAGGCACAGACAGCTCAAATTTTTACTATATTATAAAAATATCCCTAAATTTCTCCTAATTCCTACAGAAGGCTTGTCTTCACCACTTGTTTTCACAACTCAAACTCAATTCTTTTAGAAACATTTTGTTAGTATCCATCTTTCTTTAACTCATTCATATTATTTCTATATTTTACACCCACCCCACAATACTGAAAGAACTAAGAACAACTTCTACCACCCTCCTCCAAGCTTCTGCCTTTAAACCCGCTCACCATATTAATGCCAAGTCAATCTTAGAACACACATTTATACATAGCACAATAGGCAAAAAACTTTTCTAGCTGAGAGAAAATCCTCTTTACAAACTCTCCTACCCATGAATGTCCTCTTCCTTTAATAGGGAAACTTTTTAGAGTGAAAACCATGTCTCTCTCTCTCTCTCTCTCAGATATATATGTCTTTCCATTGACATGCCGCTTTGCCTCCATGCCCACCTTACTGTACCTACCGACCAAGTAAACTCCAATTTCTCCTTCTAAGACTCAAATCAAATGCTACCCTCTCTTAGAAGGCAGCAGAGGAAATGTTACAGCTTAGATCTGGAGTACCCCCTCAAAAGCCCTTGCATTGAAGGCTCATTCCCCAGCTGGTGGCACTATCGGGAGGTGGTGGACACTTCAGAATGTGGATCCTAGTTAGAGGAAGTAGGTCATTGTAGACATGCCCTTGAAGGGTATATCTTGTCCCAGCCTCCCTCTCTCTCTGGCCCCTCTTTCTCTCACATGCCTTTGGGCTCCCATGAGGTGAGCAGATCTGCTATACTCTACTGTGTGCTCCCTACCATGATGTCCCTCCTTGCCAAAGGCCCCAAACAATGGAGCCAACAACTATGAACTGAAAACTCTGAAACCACGAGCCAAAATAAATCATTCTCCCTTTAAGATTTTTTTTTTTGAAGTATTTTGTCATGACTAACATAGGAAGTCAAATACTTGGTGAGGCCCTGCTGTTAGTCACACCAATACAGTCAAGCCATTTTCTAGATCACAAATCTAAGGGATGTAGCAAACTGCCCAAGGCCACTCAATTTATAAATGGGTGTGTGGGAACTCTGATTTCAAAGCCCATTCTTTTCCTATTTTGCCATTCCATTAATTTTTTTTATTTCTGTGTTTTCAAGGCCCTTCCATACATATAAAACATAGCTATCATAATATCATACTGCAACTATTTGTTAACATACATGTGTCTTCTATTAGGATCTCTAGAGGTCAGAAATCCTAACCTTATTTCTGTATTCCCAGAATATGGACTAGTGCTTGGCTTACATAATAGATTTAGTACATTGCTGGTGAATGAATAAGTATAAAATGAACAAAATTCAGAATCAGAAATATTACTATTTGTCAAAATCTTCTGAATTTCTTTTACTACTTTCCTCATGAATAGTGTTGATAGCTTAAAGACATGAAGAAACACAGCAGCATTTGTATTTGTCTTCCACGTGGTTTCTTTTGACTCAATTGATATTTCTGGAATTATTGACTTGAGTTAATGCATATGAAAATTAATTAGTTTATTTAATAAGGTCCAGAGATGGGAAACAACAGGTTTTTTGCCATAAAATTGATGAGTACTTATTATATATCTATTACACTTTGAATTTAAAATGTCCCCCAATCCTCATGTGTTGGCAATGTTGCTAGGTTTGGAGGTGGACTGATGTAAGTGGGTTAACTGGAGCGGAGGACTAAGTTTGTGCCTGGACCCCTCCCCTCTCTTTCCCCCAACCTCATAAGCTGAAAGTGGCTTTTACTCTCCTGTGCCCTGAGGAGAAATGTTTCTGTCCTGGAGCCAACCAACGATGGACAGAATCTCTAAAAACTGTGAGCCAAATAAACCTTTTTTCCTCTAAGTTGTGCTTGCCTGGTATTTTGGTCACAGTGACAAAAAGCTGACTAAAACAGCCCAAAAACTTATTCTGCTAAATCATGTTGAAGTTCCTGATATGAAGAAAGAATTTCACAATAATTTGAGACATATGTAAAACTGATATGGTCATTTCTATTTTACAGATTAAAGAAAAATGAGGCTTAGCAAAATTAAACAATTTTCCCAAGCCTCACTACATGTAGGTGGTGGCGCCTGGGATTATCCTAGGCCATGACACTGTAGTGCCATCTTTTCACCAGCACTTTCTTGATATATGTATCCTTCTTTCTTTATCTCTGATAAACCTTGCTTCTGTTCAGCCATCCTGTAAAGGTAACATGATACTGAAATACCCTGGGTTGTTGACAAATGTATCTGCTACAGTATTGCCCCTAGACCAGGCCTCTGAGAGCATCCTGAGGTTTGAGAGGGAGAAAATGCACAGAAGATGAACCCTGGGCCATCTGAGGTCTCATCCCCAAGAAGATAGCTTTATTATAGAGAAAATTGACTGTTATGCTCACATAAAATTAATTCCACAGTTGTTCTTTACCAACAAATGCACTCAAAGTCTAAAAATAACCATTGTAAATGAAAACAGTTGGTTTATTAAAGGAGTGGGATTCTGGATTTCCCTCTGTTCCACCTCTCCTTTCCTTTTTTAATTTTTTTTGTTCTTGTATTCTGTTACTCTTGCAACAATATTTTTATTGGATTTTTTCTTAAAAATTATTATAAACATTAATAATACTTAAGAAATAAATGTTTATATTTTGTACCCCCCAAACTCCAAGATGAGAAAATTACTAAAATAAGAGAATGATGGTTAATAGAGTTTTATAAGAGTCTTAAAATGCAAATAAAACATTTACATGGAGGAAAGCAATGCCTTTTTAGTGCACTAAGCAATTTGCATTACAACTTGGAGCAACTCATCTTCTCCATGGTCTTGCTTATAAAAGTTGAGTACATATACAGCAATGGTAGGGATGTAGTTTTCATTATGAAAACTATAAAAAATAAATGTGCGAATATAAATGATCTATTTGTAACCAGACTTCAGGAGTCCTGAAATAAAAGCCAAAAAGCAAGATGGTGTACAATAATATTGCTTTTGAGCACTGATTTATATGATATCCTGGTGCTGGCAGGAGTTCCTAGTTATTATTGCAGCTTAACAAACATACAGCAGGGAGAGAATTTGGCAGCTATTGTTCACTTATAAGAAAGCTCATTTCTTATTTTTACAATATGCAGCAGCTGACAAAGTTGCATTATCATTTGTAGATTCTTCCAATAAAAGATGATGAGGTACCTACTATGTACAAGGTATTGAATTGAGGGTTGGAAGAAGGTTAAGTGAGCTGGCTGAAATAATTCTTAGAAGATTGTGTATGTGTTATATCTTGCCCCCACATGATTTTCACAGTATGAAGGACAGACCAACACACTGAGCAGAATTCCAAACTCAACTTATGATGGCTCAGCCTCCTTGGCTTTGTATTCCCCATTCACCTTGTTAGTTCAGTCTGTTTTTCAAAAACAGACGGAGCTTTGTCTTCCTTATGATTCCTTTTCTTGACAATCTTCATGTAGAATTTATCATTCTCTCCTTTATGCGCCTTTAATAAATAGGCACCTTTTGCTATCCTACATTCAATCCTTTATAATATTTAGTTGCCAATATCTCAACCCACTACTACTGGGGTTTAAGATCCTCCAGGCCATTCATATACCAATAGAACTGGACAAAATGTCAGGCTCATGGTGGGTTCTCAATCATCTTTGATTCATATGTGAATGAAATATATTTAAGGCTGAGGGAAATTTTGATTAAAATAAAAACTAGAGTAATGGGAATATGGGGAGGGGAAAGAATTCCAAAGAAATTTACAACTGGAGAACTGGTTTTGAACTTATCTCCAAGGATGATGATGGTAGGAGAGATAGAGAAATCCATCACTTTGAAGGTAGAAAATATTTTTTTACATTATTGGTGACTTAAAGCAATCATGGCAAACTCATGGTAAACATTTGCTGATGGGTTACTAAAAATGAGCTGTGGGGCTGCTTTCATCTTGTGCTTCACTACCTTGCAAATTCCATTTATCTTCTTTCAAGAATTGAATAATTCTGATTCATTCACATATCTGATCTTTCAACTAATCCTTTAACTTTGTTGTAAGTATTCACCACTCTTTCTCACATCATTGGGTCTTTTCATGAATGTTTTTAAATTTTCCTTTCTGTCTTTATCTCTTTGTGGCCCTACCTAGGAATCTAATTTCTGCCTTTGCATTCATCCCTGTCTACATTAATAACCCACAAGTGGAACTCTCCACCTCCTCTCCTTTGTACTAGCTTATCTCCAGATGTCTCCATTATCTTTTCCTCTCTGTGTCACTTCCAGCTTTTACGTAAAAAAAAGAAAAAGAGTCACTTCTTATTTTTTTTATTTTTAACTCTCATACTTTCTCTTTTCTGTTTCTGTCAGTGACTATATCATCTTCATTTCCAGCAATCATATTTTGTGTCATATTGAATCCTTAGTTCTCATTTATATTATCATTTAAGCTTCAATTCCATAACAAATGTAAATTGAATTTAGGTATATACAAAATCTCTTCTCGACTCATTATTGTAACCATCATCATAGAGGGGTATTTACTGAGCATGTTATGTTTTGTAGATATCATATATGACAGGGAGTGTTGTAATAGCTAATATTTATTGAGTGCTCATTTTGTGTGTGTGTATACTCATGATACATGTATTTCCATACATATTTATGTATGTATGCATATATATATATATAATATTTATTGTAAAGTCATTATTTTCACAAAAGGAAAGACTTAAAAGTAGCAGCTGTCAAAAATCCCATGCACATTCTGTCATAAAAGAGGATAGTTTTCATTCAAATAAGTGAATATGAAATGTACTAGAAAACCAGGGATTTGTGACTTTCTATTTTTGTTTGATAGTCTGCTTTTGTTATTTGCTACCATAAACATCTAAACAATGTTTCAGGGTGGCACCAGGAAATAGCATAAGTTATATTTGGAGTGTTAGTGTGGATGTATTTATTTTAGGAGCCTATCTCCTAGGCAAAAATAATAATAAGGATGTTTATTTCTAGGCCTTTATAATATATAAGGAGTGAGCCATTTAACATGTAGGGTAGCAGCTCATTGTTTTTATTCAGAGGAACAAAGCAGTGTGCAGATAACAGTGGGCTCATTAGGGTCAGCTAGAATGGGAAGAGGACTGATAATTGTCTTAGTTTTCTACTAGAAGTGAGACTTGTAGAATAAAGAAATAGAAACTGACACTTAGCCCTGTTTACAACCTAACTAAGTATTTCACACCACAGTTAGGGGGAAAAAAGCAACAACAGACAAAATAACACTTTGCACCCTGAGATAAACCCAAAATAACAGCACGCCTGATTAATTCTTGTCCCCAAGATAATAGAACCTTAGAGATTTTCCATAAACCTTCACTACCTATAAAACACTTTTATCTCTGATTTTTTGCTATGCTGATGTCTGAATATATGACATGACCTTTATGAATATAATCACGTGGGGAAGTTTCTGACTGTCAGACACCAACTGACTAATAGATATTTGCTAAGCTTATTTGTTTTGCAGTGTTGCTTTTAAATACTTGCTATGGATTTTATTTGGCCAGCCAGCAAGACTTTTAACCCCTTTGCACTCTTTGTAGGTCAATCTTTCATTACTTTTCCAAATGCTCTGTCCTGTAGGCATTTTTGACAGGTTATGCATTCCGGATGGGGCAGCGCCCACACTCCTGCTCAGCCTTTGAAGTCTTAAGTTCAGGCATCTTTCTCTCTGAGAGCAAACCCACAAAAGTTCAGCTTCCACGTGAAGTCAGTTCTCGCATGACTCTGGACTTTTAACCACATATATATGTCTGGTTACTATTGTCCTATGACTAGGTCTCAGTGTGATTTTTTCATTTTGTTTTTTCCTCTTGAGATGAGACAGGGAGGCTAAAGTAGGGTGAAATTGGGATTTCCCTTTCCCCAGATCTGTTAAATGATAGAAAAACACTGTGGGCTAGGCTCTGATAAAGTAGTCTTCCTTGCAGGTAAGCTTTGTTAAGGTCAGAATGTTTTGGGCATTTTTCAAAGTAGCAACTCCCCTCCCTGTCTTGCCTGCTGAGACCCAAGAAGACACTTGATTGTGAAAACCTGGTGGAGCTTCTGGAGATAAAGTGCCCGGGAGATTGGACCCCCTAAGACTGGCCTTGCCAGCTTATCCACACTGAGCCCCCAGCATCTTGCCCGCTACAATTCAGGTTTTCCTATCTAGCCTCAGGTGCTATAGAGGTTTCTGGCCCAGGTTTCTGCACTGGTAAGTATGAGTCCTTCTATCTGCTTTTGTGTCTCTTCAAATTTGAGGGTAGCAGTGTGCCCTAATGACATCAGTTCTCTACAGTACTTAAGAAGACTTGTTGAATTCCAGTTTGTTCAGTTTTTTCTTCTCATGTGAGTGATGAAAATAATGATTTCCAAGCTCTAATGGCTATGTGCCAAACAAGAAATGGGAAGTCTTATGTTCACTCTCTAGATGTCCCTGCACTTGCTTCATTGTCTCTCTATTTTCTCTTCCTTCTCTATCAAAATTTGGCATTTCAACCATTCATTGTAGAATGAAATCCCAATTCAGAACCAATCTCTCTCTCTCTCTCTCTCTCTCTCTCTCTCTCGTGCTCTCTCTCTCTCTCTCTATCTCTTCTTTGCCTCTGGACTACTGAGGAATTTTGAAGAAAATTACAAGACTTGATATATCTGCACCCCCTGCTGTCTCAGTATTTCCATCTACCATACCTGACTCCATCAATCACTTGACACTTATGGTAGATCCTTTTCTTTGTCCCTTCTACCCAAGGAAATATGTTGATTCTGCCTCTAATAACTTATCTGTCCACTTACATTTGTCATTACTAAGTCTATATTAGGCACTTTTTTTTGTCTTGATTATAGTGGCAAATTGTGTGCGTGTGTGTGTGTGTGTGTGTGTGTGTGTGAATGTGTGTGCATGTGAGCATATGTGGCACTTGAGGATTGAACCCAGGGGTATTCTATCTCTGGGCTACACAATCAGCCCTGTTTTATTTTTTATTTTATAGCAGGGTCTTGCTAAGTTACCATGCCCTACTGGTCTTGAACCTGCAATCCTCCTGTTTCAGCCTCCCAAGTACAGGCATGTGCCACTGTGCCTAGCTATAATGGCAGATTCCTATTTGCTCTCCATTCCTTCAGTCTTGATTTTTCTAATCAAAATTTTTCTGTAGTATGACTAGACATATAATTCTAACATGAAAAATTTAATTGTGGTTTTCCTCCCCAAATATTTTTGTTCCTCATTGTCTTCTGCACAGAGTCGGTAATAAAGATGGTCTCAGTCTGATTTTCAAAACAACCCCTCATCACAGTGCTTTCCTAGGTCTCTAATCATGCCTCTCATGTCTTTGGAAGTTAATATGAGGGAAACTCTTATATCTTAAATTGTACATCAATTATTTCAATAAAAAATGAACTTTCAAGACTTGGTTACTCCTCTGCCCTCCTTTTATTGAGAAAGGATATTATACTAAATTTTATTTGCCTTTTTCCTATCTCTTTCCCATGAGGAAAGAGACCTTATCTCTTATTTATTATTGTATCCTCAGTTTCTAGCATAGTGCCAGTCACAGAAAATGTGTATGATGAATATTTATAATGAGCTGCAGAAAATGCCATATGGGATTACATAAAACATGATACCAGGCTCTATTTCTATATTCTTAACCTGCTTGCTGAACTTATATGCTTATACTCTTAGTGTAAACTGTAAGCTATTAAACTCAGAAGAAGTTGTAAACAGCCAGCCTGCGGGTTGAAAGTTATCCACAATAATGTTTGTTTTAGTACTCTCCATACATGGGAGAAAATGGCACCAACATTTAAGGAACAAAATATTAAAATCTTAATTTGCAATTGTCTTAAAAGTCCTGAAATCTACACAGACACCAAATGGTTTTGTTTTGTTTTTTTGTCAACCAGATAAGGCATGCATGATTGGTATCTGTGCTGTTATTTACAAATCAATGCTATTGGGCATGTTCTTCAACATCTCTGATCCTTGATTCTGTAAAATGGATATAATACCTAGAATTATTGTGACAATCAAGTAATAACATGCCAAGGGCATTAGTCCACAGTATCTGGTACATAAGTAAGTATCTGGTCAATAAATTACCAATTTATTACTTATTATTATTGAAATCAGCTAAGGACTTGAATGCATATGTGGCTCTTGCCAACTGATGAGTTGGTTCAAACAACTATAACTGTAAAGAATTTTATACTTTAACAGAGAATCCTCTTGGGCATTGGGTGTTTCTTCCTTCCATCCCTAAGGGCTGTTGCCTCTCTGTATGTTAGTCACCAGTTCCATCCAAAGCAACTCAGTATAGCATTCACGTCCCTTCTCTCCCACTGGTTTTCCAGTTGAGACAAAGTTTCAGCTTCTCTTATTACCTCTCCACCCACACTCCTGTACTCCTCATAGAAAAAGGACATTCCTCAGGGCCTGGGGTGTTAATGGAGTGCCCTTATCCATAGGGTGTGAGCCAGCACCTCTTCTCCTTCCTGTCTCCAAAGAATCAACAAGCTCCAGAAATCTTGACCTCATTAATGCACACTGTCATGTATCTCTCCCAGTCCTCTCTTCCTATCTATACTGATAAATGATGGGTAAATAGAGTAAGAGCTTTGCCTTAGGGTAAGTCAGATATTTTTCCAGCTCACCTTTCCTCTTTTTTTTTTTTTTAAATTTACTGCTTATCAGGAAGAACAGGCATACTCTCCTTTCTATCCATGTCTTTCATTGTTCAGAGCAATGGTAGGGATACTTTGAACAGATCTTTTCTCACATTACATTGGATTTGATGTGGAGGAGAGTGAAGAAGACAGACTGCAAATATATACCTAAAATGTAAGTACTGCTTCAACAGCATGCAGAACACATCATGACATTGAGAAACAATGCTCCTGTGTTTAGGAGCCTGAACAGTCTTGGTTGTCAGAGGAGCACTCTTACAGACCTGGGACAAGGGCACCCAAGAAAAGCTGATGTCATCACAATGTCTCTTTGATGATCGCACAACACTGTGTCCTTGGAAAATAGATACATAGTCAATGGCATCTTTGCAAAGTGACACTAAAAATAACTATATTTTTCTCCAAAATTCTCTATTTTGATTTTGCTAGATGACAACATATTTAGATGAAAACAAGATAAACATAACCTTTGCTTGGGGATGTCTATTGCTACGATAATTAAATCCATATCATATTAAATTTTGTTGGGTAGGATTGGTGCTGCTCTGCACTCTGAGATTCACAAAACTCTGAAAAAGTGATCACATGAGAAACTAGGAATTTTAATTATTTGAGAATAGAGGTATTAAGAGAGAGAGAACTGTTTTTGAGGAAAATAAGCCCCGACTAAGCTACTGAGGACATAATACAGGCTGCTTCTGGGTGAAATTAAAGGAATTATCCAGGAAAGAGTGCTGCTCCTACCACTATGTCTGGGATAGGGGAGAAGGTTTATTTTATATCTAGATTTTTTTCTCTAGGGTATTTGTTAAAGGAGATAGGGAATAGTTTATATTAGAGCATTTTTTCCTTTCTTTCTTTCCTTTCTTTCTCTCTCTCTCTCTCTCTCTCTCTCTCTCTCTCTCCTTCCTTCCTTCCTTCCTTCCTTCCTTCCTTCCTTCCTTTTTTTTTTTTTTGCGGTAGGTACCAGGGATTGAACCCAGGGGCATTCTACCTCCGCGCCACACCCCCAGCCCTATTTTTATACTTTATTTTGAAACCGGGTCTCATGAAGTTGTGGAGGGCCTCACTAAGGAGAGAGAGAGAGACAGAGACAGAGAGAGAGAGACAGAGAGAGAGAGAGAGAGCTGAG
>PVJS01009200.1:0-37735 GCA_004027185.1 Glis glis
CAGTACTTTGGGAGGCGGAGACCAGAGGATCTGGGTTCGTGGCCAGACTCAGCTCTCTCTCTCTCTCTCTCTCTCTCTCTCTCTCCCTGTCTCCCTCTCTCTCTCTCTCTCTCTCTACCTAGTGAGGTCCTCCGCAACTTCATGAGACCCGGTTTCAAAATAAAGTATAAATAAAAAATAGGGCCGGGGGTGTAGCACGGAGGTAGAACGCCTCTGTGTTCAATCCCCGGTACTCCAAAAAAAACAAAAACCTGAAGCTTGTTAAGAAATATTTAAGTATTCAGAAATTAAATCTATGTCAACCTAATAAAGATAATAATACAAATGTATGCAGAGAAAAGTATCCAATACTAGTATTGAAATAATTTTTTATTTCCGATAAGCATATTGAATTTTTTGTATTTCAAAGTTTATATAACATTTCTCTGCTTTCTTCATCTAAGAATGAGTGACAGTGAAACTGACACTTTTTTTAGTAATGGGTAAGACTGCTATGATAATATTTTTGCTCATTTTTGAAATAACTAATAAATTTTAAAATAAATTCCTGTGGTTTCTCCTGTAGCCAAGAAGATTTTATGGTGAAAGAATTTATGAGTTTAGTATAAGAGAACTCAGAAATCCTTGAAACGAAGCACTTTCATTTCTTTTCATATGCCTCTTACTCTGTCTGAAGGTATTCTCCACAGTCCTGGCTCACAGGCTTCTGTTCCTTTTATGTCAATTGTTTGCATTTCTGTCTCTTCTACAGCCATATAAGCTCTTTGAGGTATGGAACGAGGCTTTTTATTATTAGTGTCTCAATGGCACACCAAACATGAGTTTTGAACCAGGAACAGTGCTGGGTAAATTTTAGTTAAACAACCATGCCCTCATCCTTTTCTAGAGAGACAAGTGTAACAGAACACAGCGGTGAGAGACTATATATGCTTTCTGCTTACTCCCCACTGAATCCATCACATTCTGTACACTAAGTGGATTTTATTGCCATATTTCTGAATCCTTATATAATTATATTAATAGGTCCCAGGCTCAGAAAAGGAAGAAACATTATGTTTTGACTTCTCAAGACTCAACAATGAATAACATCTGAGATGACAGTAGTCAACTTGTCTATGGATGCTTTTGTAAAGACTATGTTTAGTATTAACCTCTTTTAGGGAGAAGTAATAGTAGGGGAAGTGCTATTTTGAATATTTAAGGATAATTTTTATTGGCCATTATCTTAGCCATTGGGGTTGTTGTAACAAATACCATAAACTGGATAGCTTATAAACAACAGAAACTTATTTCTCACAGTTTTGGTAGCTGAGAAATCCTGGTCCATAGATGGACATCCCCTGGTTTGATGAAAGGGAGATGGCAGCTCGCTGGGGCCTCTTTCAGAAGAACAAATCCTTTCCCAACAGTACCACCTCCTCATATCATATATTCATGATCAGTTTTCAACAAGTGAATTTTGAAAGAATTCAAATATTCAGAATATAGCAGCAATCAAGTTCTGATCTCTAAAATATTTGGTATTTAGATTTATTGACATTATCATATTTCCAAACAGTTCAAACTACATTATTGACCCTTCATTTTTTAAATATACCATAAAAGCCCAAAAAACCAAACCATTTCCCTATATGTGACAACACTGGTGGAAAAATTCTTTGCACAAGCTATCACCATTAATCTGTGAGCCCTTCACCTAAATGTTACCTCCTAAGAAAGGCTGGTTTTCATAATATGATATAAACTAGACTTTCATTTTTTATATGGAACCATTGAGTTGTTATTGACATTTCATAAATCCTGACTTATAATTGCGAGCCCAAATATATTTCCTTGTAAGAAAAAACTTGCTGGATTTTAGTTGGTTTGAAATTATCAATGGAAACTATTTTGTTGGAGAAAAAAAAAATGGCACTGAGCACTCTGTCCTGTGTACAAAGGTAAAATCATTGGAGGAGAGTCTACCCCATGGGACAAAGGGATCATGGGCCAGACTACTACTCCTACTTTCTATTTTGTTGTTGTCGTTGTTTTGAAACAGGGTCTCGCTAGGTTTCTGGGAGTCTTGCTATGTTACTGAGGCTATCCTCCAATCTGTGAACCACCTATGCTGGCCTCTCAAGTACTGGGATTATAGGCATGTGCCACCATGCCAGGTTTATTTCTTTTCTTAAAAGGAACCCTAATTATTCTATGGGTTTGCTACCCCATGTAGATTTGGTCTGATTCTGAAGTCCAGAGTAGACAGGACATAACTCACATATGATGGACTCAGCTAGAGGTGCCAGGCATCTTTATTGTTGTTGAGTAACTTCAGATATAAATGAAGGCCCTTTATCACTCTGAAGGGACCTAGGTAATCCAAATTGGGGGAAAATTTCTGTGAAAAGAATATTTGATACCTCCTGTGCATATTTTTTTTTTCTTGGTGGGAAAGTTTTTTACCCATCTGTAAAGGTATCAATAAAACCAAAAGACATAACTTCTGAAAGTTGATATTTGTGTCTAATTACCAGTCTTTCCTGGATAAGAGTCTTCATGCTGGGCTGAAGGCCTAGTGCTCTGGGGGTTATTTGGGGTACAAAGATGGCATGCCTGAAAAATGCTTTTATGTTCTCATAAAGTCTTTTACTTGTGAACAGTCTTTTATCTGTCATTGGGGAGAGGAGACAATTGAGTTTTTAGTCCTTGAAGTATAACCTTTCCTATGAGAAACCTAGGACATTTAGACATAATTAAAAATTGATGGGACAACAGAACCCACCCATAGTATAAGCAAGAGGTAAATTATCATTTTGTTAGTCTTCCACTCACCCACATTGACTGGCAGGATATAGGGAGGAAAGGACTCCAGAGTAGAAAGGTAGCACAGAGTGGGGACGTCCTGAGTCCAAAGAAAATTTAAGTTCTGTCACTTCAAAGTTGTCCTAGGGTCCACCCCTTTGATGATAATCTACAATGTGGGAGCCAACT
Source organism: Glis glis (assembly GCA_004027185.1). Taxonomy (NCBI): domain Eukaryota; kingdom Metazoa; phylum Chordata; class Mammalia; order Rodentia; family Gliridae; genus Glis; species Glis glis. The sequence continues at coordinate 2,974 of PVJS01009200.1, forward strand.
GGAGTGAAAGGCACTCTTAATTGAGGGTCAGCAATGAGTAGGAGTCTGGCCCATGATCCCTTTGTCCCATGGGGTAGACTCTCCTCCAATGATTTTACCTTTGTACACAGGACAGAGTGCTCAGTGCCATTTTTTTTTTCTCCAAACATTTGCTTTATCAGTGTCCAGGCTTCCCATGCAGCTGGAAGCTTCCTTGGAGTAGGATTTCCTAGGGAGTCAACCTGGAGTTAACTGTCAGACCTTCAAAGTGGCCAATTACTGGGCCTGCTTTCCTCCTGTTTTATTCTTTTCTTCTATATCTTGGTCTTGGTTATAAAAGACCAAGGATGCTGTTTTAACTGTCTGGGGAAGATTGGGTAATGAACTTATCTAAAACTAATTTCCCTTTAGGGGTGTCAGACCTGAGAATAGATTTAATAAGGGCCTTGATCTATGGAAGTCAGTCTGTTATAATACGTTGTCATTATATGACTCAGTTTAACTTATTAGAGATGTTGAGGCTTTGGATTAGTGGTCTGGGTGCTAATGCATTTCTGAATTTATTCTTTTTAGTTGAATAAATTAACACACAGCATTTTTAGGAGTTTTGCATCATAAGACTAATTGATATGTAGTTTTCTTTTCATGTAGTATCTTTCTGTGGCTTTGCAGATGCAGTGATACTGCTCTCATTGAATGCTTCAGAGAGGATATTGAAAATTATTGAATCTGAATCTGAGGAACAATTTTAAAAAGACTGAAAGAGTAAAGAGGGCATAAAGTACCTGTGGGACATCATCAAGTGTACCAAAGTGCTTGTTATGTAGTACCAGGAGAAAAGAAAGAACGAGCCAAGAGAGAATATTTGAAAAAATGATGACTGAAACTTCCAAAATTAGATGGAAGACATGAATGTAAACATCCCAAAATCTTAGCTTGCAAGTAGAGTTAACTCAAGGAGAACACATTAAGACACATTATAATGAAACTATTGAAAGTCAAAGGCAAGGAGAATTTTGAAAGCAACAAAAGAGAACTGACTCATCACATACAAGGAATCACCGTATTATCATTAGATATTTGCACTTAAATTTCAAGGTAGATTATTAGCAGATTTATCATCATTAATTTAGAGATCAGAAGGTAGTAAGATATTCAAAGTTCTAAAAGAAACTAAAAATCAGCCAGAATTCTTTATACTTTAAAAGCAAGGATGAAACTGAAGTATTTCCAGATAGGAAAAAGCTGAGGTTATCTGTTACAATTAGACCTGCCTTATAATTTTTTATCACATTGAGTCTCACTATGATGTATAATTACAATGCAATAATAAAATATAAATCAAAATTTTAAGAAAATATTTTCAGTGGTAGCAATTTTTGAAGAATAACATTTTAGCTATGTCTTCATAATTTAAGCAAATTTCTTAAAAGGGCAAATGTATATAAAATGTAAACTTTTTATAGATTTTGTAAATATTGACAATATGCTACACTAAATAAATGAATGATGACTAAAGAAGAATAAATGCGAAGGGACTCTGGGATGTTGAAATGATCAGACAAAAGCTAGTAACTTGAAGTTGTATTAAGACATAAAAGTATTTATAAAGGTAGATGAATAGATAAATTTGAAACTTAGTATTATTACAGCAGTGATAGGTAATTCTACTATTTGTATTGAACCTGATTTAAGAAATGGGCATAAAAAATCTAGTCAATAAACTTGTATTATTGCAACTTCTTTTTTGGTTTTATCTAATTTAAGAGGAAAAATGTATTAAATTGTTAGTTTATGTTTTAGAAACAAAATGTTTAAAGATATGACACCTTGAGAGAGTGGGGATGGGGCTTTTAAAGGGGCAAAGTTTTTGCATGTTATTGAAGTTAAACTCATATAGATTATAATGAGTGTTATAATGTAAGAATGTTAAATATAATCCCCATGGTAACCATGATAAAAATAAAAAAGAATATTCAAAAGAACTCGAGACAAAAATTTAAATATTGCAAACAAAATTCAATTAAATATAAAAGAAGACAATAATGTAGGGAATGAGGGAGAAAAAGCTACAAGATATAACAAAATAGCAAAATTATAGAAGCAACTTTCTCTTTATCAATAATTACTGTAAATGTAAGTAGATTAAATTGTCCAGTCAATATAACAATTGACAGAATTGACCACAAAATAAATATATAAAAGCAAACTATCCAACAACAGAAATCACTTCTTCTCATGTGTATATGGACAAATCCAGGTAAGTACATTTCTTAGGCCACAATTAAAATTTCAGTATATTTTAAAATATATGTACAGACACAAAATTTTTTCTCTGACAATTTGATGGATTTATAAATAATCACAAAATAAAATTAGAAACATTACAAGCCTGTATAAATAAACAATACTTTCTTTAGAATCAACTGAATTAAAAATAGATCACAAGAGAAATCAGAAAATTCTTAGAATAAAATGAAAATGAAAATACAGAATATCAAAACTTGTAGGAAAGGAAGAGAGTACCAATAAAGAATTTGTTAATGTAAATGCTTATATTACAAACTAAGAAAGATCCCAAATCAACTACTTAATTTTACAACTAAAGAAACTAGGAAAAAAATAAAAATTGAACACAAAGCACAAAGAACACAACAATAAAGATACCAAGTAAAAAGAGAATATAAAAATAATTAAAAATGAATAAAACTTGAAGGTTGTTTCTTTGCAAAAATCAATAAGACTGAAAAATGTTTAGCAAGAGGGATTAAGATAAAAGAACAAATTCAAATAGGTAAAATCTAAAATTAATATGAAGAATAACAACCATTTTAGTTATGTCTCCTTAATTTTAGCACATTTCTTAAAAGGGTAAACACATAAAAAATGTGAAATTTTTTATAGAGTTTGTAAATATTGATAATGTGCTATACTAAATAAGTGAATGATGACTAAACAAAAAGGAATACTTTCCTTCAGCTCCCTCCCACTTCTTCCCCTTCCACATACATGATATTGAGATTGGCATTGGTATTCTCACATATGTACATAATGTCAATAGAAATACCTCCTTTGTTAGTTCTCCCGCCCCCCACCACTTCCTCCCAGACCACCTCCCTTACACCACTGGTGTTTTTTCTCCACAATCTAAAGCTCCTCTTTTATCTTGATTACTCCCCAGCTTCTGCATATGAGAGAAAACATATGACCTTCAATTTTTGTGACTGGCTAACCTCACGTAACATAATGTTATCCAGATCCATCCATTTTCCTGCAAATTACATGTCTGTTCTTCTCTATTGCTGAGTAGAATACCCTTGTGTAATTTTGTAATCCATTCATCTGTTCATGGATACCTACATTGGTTCCATAATTTGGCTATTGTTAATTGTGCTGCTATAAACATGGATATGCATGTGTCATTATAATATTGTGATTTCAGTCCCTTTGGAAAGTTACTCAGGAGTTGTATAGCTGGATCATATGGAAGATCAATTCCCAGTTTTCTAAGGAATCTTCATACTGATTTTCATAGCAGCTGTACTAATTTGCAATCCTCTCCAACAGAGTATAAGAGATCCTAAATCTCTGAACCTGCTGAGATTGTGCCCTGCAACCACAGATGCCAGAAGGCAGTGGGCTCAGGGTTTCATGTGATTGCAACCAGCAGAGCATCAGTGGTATCCCTGGGATATTAAATCTCAGCAAGCCAGGCCACAGGCTTGGAACATTATAGTCTCTAGCCCTGCTGAGTTTGGGCCGAGAGAGCACAGATACCTGCAGCCAATCAGAGACTGCTGCTTGCCTGCACTGACTAAGAACTATATTCTGTTTAAGAGGTTCTGGAAAATTAACTCAAAATTCTGATTATATGAGAGATTCTTTGAGACAAATATATATTGCCAGCATAGGACTTATAAAGGGACAACGAATAGACATGGGATTCCCATGCAAAGAGGAAGAGGATGCACTATTATTTTTTACTTGGAAACAGGGTCTCAAAAAGTTACTGAGACCCTCACTAAGTTGCTGAGGCTGGCTGTGAATCTACGATCCTCCTGTCTCTGCCTCCCAAGTACTGGGTTTGCTGGTGTGCCCCACCAGGCCTCACTAGAATTTTTATTTTCAATCTAATCAAAGATGGTAGAAATGAAGTCAGACAAAGTGTATAGCTTTGAAGGAACATAATAATAATAAAGAAATGTAGGCAGTAAATAAGAAACAAAAGAGGTCCTGAGTGAAATGAAGGGGACAATAAATGAAATAAAAACCTCAATAGAAACCACTTCTGGCAGACTAGACCACATAGAATATAGAGTTTCACTCTTAGAATACAGTTCATTCAAAATTGACAATACAATCAACAATATAGAGAAGACTAAAAGACAACACAACCAGAACATTCAAGAACTGTGGGGTAAAATGAAAGGGCCTAACTTGTGGATAACAGGCATAGAAAAAATCATAGAAGCAAAAACCAAGGGCATCAGAAATCTCTTCAGAGAAATAATATCAGACAATTACCAAAATAAGATTAACAGCCATGTACAGGAAACACCCAGAACCCTAATAAGACAAGATCAAAGAGGAAATTCTCCATACAACACAAAAATAATAATAATCAAAACTACACTTTTAAATCCACTAATGTGGTAACTCTGAAAATCAAATTCTTCCCCTTTCCTAATGACTTCTGGTTTTTGGTTCTGTTTCTTATTTTTTGTATGTTTTCTCTGTGCTGAGATTCAGCCAGAGGTGTTAATGTCTTCTTACGTATTTTCTAAGACTATGATTTCATCTGGACAGACCATGGTAAGTTTCTTACTTCTCATGTATATGTTCAGTTGTTTTTTAAAGTTCTAAACTTCAATGTCTGGCTATCAAATGGTGAAAGAAAAAAAAACAAATGAGGGAAAACTCAGAGTCCCTTCAAATCCCCTGGAAATAATTCCAAATATAGTGAAAGTGATTGCAATAATGAGAAGGGGGTGCAATAACAAAGGCTCCTGCTTCCTTGTCTGCACCTCTTTGATTAGAATCAGCAAATAATGATAAGAGCACAGAATCCCAATAGTTCTATAACAGGGTCATTTTTTGCGTGTGTCTGCCGTATTTTCTGTATGCTTTGTGCAATTTTTACTAACATGTTAAAAGCGGCCTGCTATCAGGGCCAGGGGTAAGGCAGGTTTGAGTGCTAGTGTACTAAATGCAGAAAATGACCAAAATTAATCACAGTCTACCATCTAAGCCTTCCTTTGGAAAGTTCTAAGCCTTTGGTATACTTAAGTCCCCACACTGCAAAGTCAGACAGACATTCATTCAGTGCTAATATGCCAATGTGGCCACAGTAGGGAAAGAGAGTTCTGCAACCTCCTGCTGCACCATTTTCTCAAAATTATCTCAGAGTATAGTTTAAACAAAATAGATCTGGGTCTAAATACACAAGAACTATCTCCCTGAGAAAAGCGCTTAACTCTTCTGGGCCTCAGTTTCTTTTAAAAAAAAAATCATCTCTATCAACCAGTTTTGAAGACTATATAAATAATGAGTATAACCTGTAATAAATATACAGTAAGTGGTAGAAGCCTTTAAATAGTGCAGATTAGATTATAATATTTGGAGTTTTGCCTATTCCTGTAACTAATCCCTGGCATAGAATTTAAATGTTTTATTCAAACAAGGGAACAAGCCAACAGTTCTCAAATAAATTGCTTCTATTTCTTGAAGTTGAAATACTGCCAACTATTGAAACTTCAAACTTTTTGCTTCCTGAAAATTAAAATTTTTAAAAATATATGCAAATATTGTAATTATCATATTTAAATTATTATTTAGTAATTTAAATTTCTAGCTGCTGTTTCTCAGTACACCTTTTCAATTAATAATTTTTTTGCCAATTATCCAACTTAAACCAAATATTTTCTTTTTCAAAGATCTTTGTTTCTTGTGTTTTACTTGTCATATTGCTTCAGAAAGTTTTCTAAATTTCAAAAATGTTATCTTTCCCCCAAAGTGTTATTTTATATCTAGATGGGAATATTCTGTAATCAAGTTAATCTTTGTCAAGTAAATCCCTGATTTTGTTGCAAATGAACATATAGCTTCTATTACCCAATGCCCAATGACTTGATCACTGTACCCTCACAAACATAATTTATTTTGAAAGAAATGCCACAGAAAACATGATTTATTAACAAATAAAACAGCAAATTTGTCTTGACAACACTAATGGTTGGTTTCAGAATATCATAATCCTGACAATCACATGTATGCATGTTACAATAGCATCAGTTAGGGAACATTTGCTTCTAATTATCTTGGTCATTTTGAGAAGTTTTAGATTCTCAAGTAAACCAAATTTGAAAAGAATGTAGCATTAACTGGGAGGCATGAAATAGTGAATGGCATCAGTGTATAATTTTTTTTACATCTTAAACTACTTAAACTTATAATGAATGTTGAGTTTAGGGCTACAGAGTGAATAGAGGAAGATATTTATGCAGTCCCTTTCCATTCATATTTATTAACTATCAACCATATTTCAAACTCTGTGTCTAGAACTGCAGAGAACAAAATGATGAATAAGTTTTCCTTGACAGAACTTGTAGGAAAAATAGACCAACAAAAATAAAATAGAGTGACAATAATGGGCTTTTATAGAGAAGGACAGTTTATTAACCCCAGTAAATGTTGGGGTTCCTAGTCTATTTTTAGTAGAATAAGATTATGAGCAAAAATATAAACTGGTAACTGGAATATGTGCATGGACAATGCATATCTATTTCCTTTGCATCATGTGAGGCTCTTATACTGTAAAGACATATTCTAAACAATACCTCTTAATGGGACATGGGGAAAGGTAATTCCTGAGATTGTAATTAGGCTTTCTCTATTGGAAGAATCTGTAACTTATATATAAAAGAAAATAGCTGACTTAAGTGTATGGTTTGATGGATGTCCTTAATGTTACTTGCTTGGAAGTAGCTGTCTCCCTGACTAGCCATTGAATTTGAATGATTCTTTCAACATCATATTCAGTCAAATAACACTTGCTTCATGATGAAGGGATTGTCATGGCAAAGTGTGTGCATTTATAAAATATAGTTAGGAAGTCCCTGCTAAATTCACATTTTAACTGAACAAAAGATTAGTCAGCTCTCTGTGGTCATTAATATATGACCATGGATTTGTTTATATGTTAATATAATGAACAAACATGTCAGTCAAAATAAAGTGCTTGAACACTTAATACATTGTTAGACAGTGAAAGAAGTACTTTTTGGGAAAAAAAGTTGGGGGAAAAGATTGAGAGAACAAAGAGTAGAGAGTAATGAACACCTGAAGTACAATGAGTACCACAAAGGGAAAATCAATAATCAACTCAAGGTAAATGGCGAATTCTAAAAACAAACTTTGGTCATTGCTGAAGCTAACATATGACTTTAAAGAAAAAGGTAAGAGAGATGAAAAGTGGTGTATAGATTAGAAAGAACAGTCTTATATTTTCTAAATCATATGTATTCTTTGATTCAAATAACAAAAATTCCTTTAATACATCATGTGTAGCAACAAATGAAAAGTATGTCCCTGCTAGGAATCTTGAATTATGTTGTGACATTCTAGAATAACTGAATTGATAAGCTTTTCTCTCTCATTTTTCATTTTTCTTTCTTTCTTTCTTTCTTTCTTTCTTTCTTCTTTCCTCTTTTTTTCTTTCTTTTTTTGTATTAGGGATTGATTATATCTCTAAGCTACATCCCCATCCCTTTTTATTCTTTATTTTGAAACAGGGTCTAAGTTGCTAATTTGGTCTCAGTAAATTGTTGAGGCTGATCTCAAACCTGCTATCCTTTTGTCTCAGTCTCTCAAATACTGGGACTAGAGGTGTGTGTCATCATTCCCTGCTGATAAGCTTCTCTTAGAGTCTCCTGTGAGCCATGAATCTGAATCATGAATGGCAAAACCAATCACCTCACTTTTAATAGAAAAGCCACAAAAATAGCCAGGCGTGTGGCACACGCTTGTAATCCCAGTACTTTGGGAGGTGGAGACCGGAGGATCTCAGCTCTCAGCCTCAGCTCTCTCTCTCTCTCTCCCTGTCTCTCTTTCTGTCTCTCTCCTTAGTAAGGCCCGCAACTTCGTGAGACCCGGTTTCAAAATAAAGTATAAAAAATAGGGCCGGGGGCATAGCGCGGAGGTAGAACGCCCCTGCGTTCAATCCCCGGTACTGCAAAAAAAAAAAAAAAAAAAAAAAAAAAAAAAAAGCCACAAAAATATTCATTTTAAATCTGGATAAACACTGAAATGTTTGTGCTGACATTTGCAATTTGAATTATCCTGAATTCATTTACAGCAATGATAAATTGTTAATGCAAAATAACAAAACATATAACATATATAATACATATGAATATATGTTATTAGATGTTCTACCATTTCATATGAATTAAATCTGAAGAACAGATCTTAAAGTATTTGCCCATATTTTTCGTACTTACCATTTTTTGTCAACATTACAATTTTTTTCTTCAAAATAGTCATGGGTAATTACAATAAAGGCTACAAAACTAGGCTGGAAACCTGGGTCTTTAGGAAGTATAGAGGACACTGACCATTCGTCTCCAGCATGGGGGCAGGTCACTTGAATTTTATCAGTGTGGCTTACTACGAAAGCAGACTTGCAGTGTGCAAAGTGCTTTCCTTTAAACTCTTTTAGATAACTGTTTTAAAAGAATATAAATTTAGATTAAAAGTAGAAAAAAATAAATTGATCATATAAATCATTCTTTCCACTGAATCAGGCATGCCATCCATGCCCCTGGTGAGGAATGGACTATTCCTTCTTACTGTAACTAAGCCTTAGGTTGAGTCATCATGGTCTTCACCTGTGCACATTTCCTTTGCAGCAAGAAGTTGGGTGCGCTTTCTGTGGTACTCTACGGTAGTAGCTCTGGCTCCTATCTAATGATGGTTTAAATGCGTAATTCCTACTGCCTATGTTTGAGGTTTGCGCCACATTCATTTCACAACTTCATTTCTCCTATCCTCAGTGTTTCAAGTTTTGTTTATGGAGTTTATTTTGTTTATGGAGTTTTCCTTTGCATTGGGAACTTTATTTTAAAGTGCTTTTAAATATATGTAGGTAGCTGGGTGTGGTGGCTTACACTTGTAATCCCAGTACTTGGGAGGCTGAGACAGGAGGATTGCAGGTTCACGGCCAGTCTCAGCTACTTAGTGAGGCCCTCCACAACTTAATGAGACCCTGTTCCAAAATAAAGAATAAAAAATAGAGCTGGGGGTGTAGCTCAGAGGTACAATGCCCCTGGGTTCAATTCCCAGTTCTGCAAAAATAAATAAATAAATAAATAAATAAAATAAATGTTGGTAGATCTTCAAATGTGCTCAGTCTTCTCTTTCTCCCTCTCTTTTAAATTAATTCATAAGTTAATTTTGTATATATTTGTGTGCAATATAATGTTTTGATATACATATAGATGGATAAATGATTACTACAGAGAAGGTAACTAACATATCCATTAGAAACCATAATCACCTTAGTTATTTTTTGTGCTGAGAGCACCTAAAACCTACTCTATTAGCAAACTTCAATATACATACAAAATTATTAACAATATGTGTTAGTCTGCTTTCTATCTCTGTAACAAATACCTGAGACCAATGAAAATAATGATGGAAATTTTATTTTGGCTAATTGTTTCAGAAGCTTTAATCCATTGTCTGGGACCTGGTGCTTTTGACTTACGCTGCGCAGAAAATTATGGTGGGAGAGGCTGGTGGAGGATGCCTGTTCATCTCATGGAGGCTGGGAAGCAAAGAGAGAGAGAGGAAGGGCCAGGCTTTCTATATTTTCTTCTAGAGCATGCCGCCCCCCAAAACCTAACTTCCTTACAAGACACCATCAACTAAAGATCTTACCACCTCCCAACGACACTGTAGGCTAGCAATTAAGTCTTTAATACATGGACCTTTGGGGGATATTTCAGATCCAAGTGGTAGCACTGTAGTTTCCCTGATTTCTATTAGATCTCTAGACTCATTCATCCTACATATCTTCAAGTGTTTGCACCCTTTGCCTTACATCTCACACAACAATCCCTCTGCTGAGCAAAAAGAAATGAAGTCAGAAACTCATGGAGAAATATGTGCTTTTTGTTCATTACAGCGTTATTCATGAGAAGCAGTACATGGAAAAACCTGTGTCCATCCATGGATAAATGAATAAAGAAATTATGATATACGGAATGTGTCACAATGGAATATAATGGAGATCCTTCCATTTGCAACAGCATGTATGAAGCTAGAGGATAGTATGCTAAGCAAAATAAGCCAGACACAGAAAGATAAATACTGCATGATCTCATTTATAGGTGGAATAAAAAACTGTCAAATACATAGAAAAAGGACCTGTGTAACAGGAGCATAAATTTAATGGAAATAGAAGGAATTATAAAATCTATCATTAAGTTTCTGATGGTTGTAAAGTTTAAATTTAATGATAAGAAATTTACAAAACTGTATTTATTTAACAAAACTGTACTTATTTGTTTGTTTATCCAGTTCTAGGGATGGAACCCCGAGCCCTGTACATACTAGGCAAATACTCTACTACGGAGCTGTACCCCCAGCCACAGAGCTGTATGGTTAAAGAACAGGGCAATCTGATTGATAATGTTTTCGAGTGTGATGTACCTAACTGATTTATATGATACATCCTGATAAGAGAAATGATAATAATAATATAAGTAATAAGATAGTAACACTTACTGAGTGCTGATTTGCACTTGTCATTGCTTTTTACTTTAATTCTCACAGCCATCATTTGAGGAGTTGCTTCTATTTTCCTCATTCAACAGTCCAAGAAACAGTGTACCATGTTTAGTAATTTGCCTGAAGTCACAGTTTTAGTTGAGTATCCAGGATTCAAATGAGGCAGCGTGGATACAAAAATTTATGATCTTATAAGTTATGCTGTAACTTATTTTAACACTGAGTCAAATCAAGAATCATGTTGACTAGCCCACATTGACAGAAGTAAAGCAGACTCCTGTGGCCAAGACTTTGATGATGTAGACATTAGCATCGAGTTTCAGTAATTCAAACCTGGTTGAAGGTGATGAGAGTGAAATTAGTATTAGCGTCAATTTAACACGTTTTATAGGATACAGGGATTGCTTTCCTGTATGATCATTTAAAAATTATACTTTAATTTTTAGAGGCATTTCTGAATCCAAATAGCACACAAATAGCATTGCTCTCTGGGAAAATTATTTCCATCAAATACAAAGAAGATAATAGAAATATTAGCAGAAAGAAATACTGTTTATTAGAGCTGTGTGGGGCAATTTTTAGCCTTTTGTAAAGATAAATGACATTAAACACACCCAGTTGTCACATTGCCATTTTGTGGTGAATATTCTCACTGTGAGAGTTTTCAGTGCATGAGAACAACCCCAGCAGCATTTAGATGTGGGCGGTACTGTCCAGCAGAGGAGGTTAGCATCCTTTTTGTTTGCTTGACATAAATCTTTGTGCAACAACAAATGAACCTCTATTCCTGCTGTTTTTCAAATGCAAGCTTTGTTCCTTTCTGCTATTTCTAAAGCAGATGTATCACATGAGGGGGTGGGAAGAGAGGGTGAGAACTCAGAAAACATTCTCAGAGTGAATATTGTTCACCCAGAGACAAAGAACTATACTGCATCAGTAATTCAAATATTCCTGACTTTTTCATTAGATTCCCAAGTCAAGAAAATGGAGCAAATAATTAAATCTTGCCTAAAACATCATTCTAACTAAATGTTATTTTAACACAATATTTTGTATCAGTAGTATTTTACATTTTTTACAGTGCATAGCATTTGTTATTTTTCCTACATGTTTAATTGTAAAATATGTCTTTACTTTTACTATGTATTTTGCCATATATACACGTGTATGGATTTGTGTGTGTATTTATATGTATATATATGGATGCATTTATAATTTCACTACATGTGTATTTATATGTATGCATAAACAACTCTGTTCACTAATGCATATATTACATATATGTATATTTGTAAATATACATGTAATAAAACTTTGAATAAAGATGAATACCCACTAACATCACCAAAACTGAGCAGTGCTTTATAAATTAATTTTATATGCCATACCCTTATTGTATCCTCTTTTTTTATTAGAGTTGTCACTTCATTCTAAAGATCATTTAATCATACAATCATATCCATGGTGAATAGTAACAGTTTTACCTGTTTTGTTCTGAATTGATAAATTTCTAATGTGTTTTACTTGTCTAAGGTAGCTAACATTTTCAGTAGAAAGATAAATAGTAAACAACACAGTCAACTTTTCTTAGTGTTTTGGTCCTGGTTTTGTTAGATGAGTTTCAGGTGTTTGTTTTCTGTTGTTTGTGGTGATTCCTGGTGCTGAGTGTCACCTCATTAAGGAAGTTCCTCTTGATTTTTTAAATGTCTTTGTCTGGCATGAGTTAAATTTTGTTGAATGCCTTTTCATTGTTTGTCAATGTGCTTTTACAGTTTATCTATTTAGGTTTACTACTGTGATTGATAATTATTATGTGCTTTCCTTTATTGCATCCATTTTGCATTTCTTGAACAAACTGACAATATAAATAGCACATTTTAACCATCAACTCTGTTCACTAATACTTTAAGAGTTTTGTATTAGATGAATTATTGAGAAGGGTAGGCAGTGACTAATTTTAAGGGACAATCATTTTTAGGTTTTAATAAAAAAGTACATGACTTACCACTAGTGTTAGAAGGTCGTTTTTTTGTTGTTGTTGTTTTTTCAATTGTGGAACTGCTAATCCAGTGTAAGAAATATCTGATATTTAAATGCTTAGTCCAAGTCTCAGGAAAAACATCTAGTACTAGGGCTTAGAGAGGTTAGTTCTTTGAAAAATTTTCTATGTTCTTATTGTAATGCTTTGTAAAGTTGTTTTAGGTAACATATATTCTTTTAGAAAATTATCAGTTTTATCTGGTTCTTTAAATATACCTGCATAAGTTAAATAATAAAATGATTTATTTTACTACCAGTATTTTGGTTGATATTTTTAGTTTTACAAATTGTTATTTGTCATGTGATTTTGCAACAGTCTATCTACTTAATTTCTTTGAAATAATAATATATAGTTAGTTTTGCAGTACTGAGGCTTGGATCCATGATCTTCCATATGTTAAGCAAATACTCTGCAATTGAGCTACATTCTTTTGTTTTGAGACAGACTCTCCTAAGCTACCCAGACTAGTCCCAAACTTGCCTTAGCCTTAGTGTAGCTGGGATGATAGGCATGCACTACAAGGTCTAGCCCCATATATAATGATCGAGGTTACAGTTATTTTGGTCTTTGATCTATAGTGATTTTATATTATGTTCTCTCTAAAAGCAACCACTTAAATATATAAAGAAGTTTGCAAATATCTGCTTAACTAATTTTTATATATTTATATATGTATGTGTATGTGTGTGTGTGTGTGTGTTTACATATTTTAGAATAAATTGTTAGGTCAGTAGAGGTTTGGGGTGATCATATTCTGCACATTTCCAAAGGATGGAATCACCCGTGACATGGTTCTGGGAGACAATCTGTAAACTCCTAGAATAAGAGTGTCTTAGAAGAGTGTTGTCACATGCCTTATGGCAGCAATGTGACTTATGGTAAATGGTTTCTCCACTTAGGGTTCTGGGCTATATAGTATAAATTTAATCTCTGGGGCTGGAGTAGAAGAGCTGGACACTGAGTAGTTAAGGTCCATCACATGGGTGCCCCATGTCTTTTGCCTGACCTTCAATAAAAACACTGGGTACCAAGGATCAGGTGCACATGCACAGTTAGCAGTACCGTCTCCCTACACCTTATTCTAGTTTTGATGTCTATGTTTTCAGTTACTTGTGGTCCACCATGGTTCAAAAATATTCAATGAAATATTCCAGAAATAAAGAATGCTTACATTTGGAATTCTGCATGATTCTAAGTAGTGTGATGAAATCCTATACTGTGTACTCCCTTCCACAGGGAACCAGCGGTATTCCTTTGTCGGCATATTCGTGCAGTATGTGCTAATCATACATGAGTTGCTTAGTAGCCGTCTCAGTTTTCAGATTGACTGTCACAGAATCACAGTGCTTGTATGTAGGGCTCAGTACAATCTGTGGCATCAGCCATCCACTAGATGTCTTGGAATTTATCAACAATGAATATATTCCCCAGTATATTTTATTTACTGTATTGCATCATTGCTGGGAGAATTAAGTTCTATCTTCTTATCTCCTAAGGGATGGAATAAGGAGATCCTCAGGTCTAGCTTCTCCTTAAACCCTATGCATCTTTTGCCTTGGCTGATTTTAATTTGTACTCTTTCACTGTAATAAATTACAACCTATAATATAATAAAGATTTTTGGTGCTGTATCCCTCGAGTAAATTAGTAAACCTGACTTGTTCTTGTGGATCCCTGATACAACATATGTTTGTCAATATGTATTTTTATGCTTTGTTTTCTTTCTTCTCCCTCCATTGTATCTCTTCCATCACTAAATTTTAATAAAAAATGATCATTCTTTGTATTTCCATTCATTTTTCCTAAGTTTAATATTTTACTTCAAACTGTGTTTACATAATTCTTTAAGGCTTCTAAATATTACAAAAGGAAAAACAAACTTACCTTATTATCTTTATTTTATTCTCCTTTTGTTCTATTTTTTGCTTCATTTTAACATTGGCTGAGAACACACACATGCATGCACACACGTACACTAAACATTCTATTCTGTTAAATTTAGATGACAATAGTTTTGTCTTACCTGTGCAGCTAAATGTTTCAATATTTAAGTTTGATCTATTTTTTCTATGGAATTGGGGATTGAACCTAGGGGCATTCTACCTCTGACCCACACCTCCAGCCTTTTTTTTTTCTTTTTTTTCTTTTTGTGCTGGGGATTGAACCCAGGGGCATTCTACTTCCAAGCTACAGCCCCAGCCCTTTTTTATATTTTATTTTGAAGCAGGGTCCCAATAAGTTGCGAAGGGCCTCACTTTGTTGCTGAGGTTGGCCATGAACCTGCAATCCTCCTTTCTTAGCCTCCCAAGTACTGGGATTACAAACATGTGTCACCCATGCCCAGCTCAGCCTTTTTTTAAAATTTGTTTATTTTTTTAAATGGAGTCTTGCTACATTACTGACAGCGTAAGTCGCTGAGGCTGGCCTCAAACATGTGATCCTCCTGTCTCAGCCTCTCAAGTACTAGAATTACAGGTGTCATGCCCAGGCTAGTTTTCCTTTTAAACTTCTTTTGCATCCTTCTTCTATTGATTTCTTTTCTGCCTCAGTCATTTTATATGACTATAAATACCAAATACAACCTGTTTAGCATACTCTAATAAAGAATTTAGAAATACTTTATACATACTTAGTATATTCAAGCATAAATAATCAGTATATTTTCAACTGTATAGTACAAGTCTATTGTAAGATAGCTGATAGAGTTTAAAATAGAACATTAAAAAAATGACAGTTTGAAGTTGTAGGAAATGAGTACACAAATGAATTCAACACACTGATGAGCTTGATTAATGTGTAGTTTCCTTTCAGTAGGCTTGAAAACAGAGCTTGTGGATAGGTGGAGAAGGTGTAAGCAAATATCTAAGGTCTATTTGGCTTTAAGAATTAAATTGTGATAGTCTGGCTTGGGGGCACCAGCCTGTAATCCCAGTACTTGGGAGGCTGACTCAGGGCGATCACAGATTTGAGGCCAGCCTCAGAAACTTAACAAGACCCTCAACAATTTAGCAAGACCTGTTTCAATTTAAAAAGGCCATGGGGGAATAGCTTTGAGACAGAATGTCCTCATGTAAACCCCAGTAACAAATAACAAAAAATGAATTAAATTGTAATTTAAAAATTAGTTGATGAAAGAAATTATTTCTAGCTCATCATGTAAAAAATGTGATTTGAGAAACAAATGTAGGTATTGAGTAGAAATATTTTGGCTGATAATGAAAGACATTTTTGTTCACTGGGACTTAATATATCTCTATAATTATCCCAGGCACACAGAGAAAAGTAAATAAACCACTCATTTTTCTCAAAATAAATAAAAATTACATATTTCAAACAATTATTTTCAAACCCTGCAACAGATTTTCAAACCATGATTATTCTATTATTACAGCCAGATGTGAAAAAAATAAAAGAGAATGGAATGTAATAGAGGCATTGAATCAAAAAAGCTATGTGCATATTTTCATCAAATTATTTCCTTACATCTACTGTATATGCCTATGTGCATATGTTTGTGTATGTGTGTGTGTGTGTGTGTGTGTGTGAGATGCAATGAATTTCAATTAAAAGGACTGGATAAGCAAAAGATGCCAAATTGAAATTACAACATATTAAAATATTGTCAAAGTAAAAATAAGATTAAATAAATAAGTAATGACATTTTATTTTCATGAATACTAAAAAAGATAATGGATAGACCAAGTATACAATGAAGAACATAAAATATAAACATAGCAACTCAATGATAGTATACGAAGTAGTTAAACTATAAACAGACTTTTAAATAAAAATTGTTAGAACTAGTGCATTAAAAATAAATGAATAAATAAAAATGTACAAATCGCTCTAACTGTGAATATCACAGGAACTCACAAGAGCTCCTAAAAGTGACTTCTTCTGATCATTTAATATCACAATGATTAAAGCATGATTTCATATACAATGATCAAGTCATGATTTTATGGCTGATTAAATCATGATTTCACATAGACTCATTATTTTATTTTATTTTCACATCAAATTTTAGAATTAAAATTTAACATTGTCATCCTCAATTTCACAGTGAGAAAGCCAGAATAACAGAGACTTCTAATATTTTTAAAATATGAAGTAAAATGGAGGCAAACTATATTTAGTTTTAAATCTATTCCTTATAAAATTAACAAGCAATGAAATAATCATCACAATCATAGCTATTTCTACATCACTTGCAATCCACAGTTTGTCCTCTTCATTTGTAAAAATATTATTCATAAGAGCTTCTATAAGTTATATGTATGAAACAAATATGAAATAAATCAAGCAATATATTCTTATGTAGAGTCTTTGGCTATAATTTTAGTGCATACTTTTCTATTGTGCTTTAAAAGCTTCATTAAAGAAACACACCCACTAAAGTACTTTTGAAAGCATTTTATTTTAGGATATGAAAAGAGACCTTTTAGTGCCTATAAATAATGGCTATTAATAATGATAATTATAAAATGTTTACAGTTACTAAAAGCAATTATGCATGTTCTTTTTATTCCTCCATATAAATTCTGGGAGGGTCATTGTATATTTATTTTGAAATAAGGTTCAAAATAATCAGAGAAATTAACTTTTTACTAGATTATATAGCTAACAAGTTCAAGGGTAAACACACTTTCTCACTGAACATTATCACTGCTATAATCCAAAAAGAGTGACCACACAACTTAGAGGAAGGAAGACTTATTTGCTCACAGTTTTTTGGAGATTTAGAGGTTCAGTCTATGTCACACAGTATCTTTGGAGCTCAGGGCATGGCAGCAGGAAGCAGCAAGAGGGAGAACACAAGGACTCTGCTCGTCACATCATGGAGGCCAGAAGCAGAGAGAGGGAAGGTGCAGGGCTCTGCTCTGACATTGCAGAGGCCCAGGGCAAAATGCAACAGCAAGGAGAGGAGGAGAGATATATCCCGAAGGCCACACCCACAGGGACCCCTCCTTAACAACCAAGCCTGGCTTCCAACGTTGCTACCTTGCTTTCATGAGGGTTAGGGGAACATTCTAAATTCAAATCATTACACATACCAATACTAGTCTTCTACTATTTACTTCAAAACACAGCAAAAACAGCACATGTATTATTTACTAAGTTAACAAAAATACAAAATTTTTTCCATTTTTTGCCTAATATCCCAGTCAAAATTCTGACCCATATAATCAAAAACAACTGACCACACAATTTAGATAAAGGAAGATTTATTTGCTCAGAGTTTTTAAAGGTTTCAGGTTCAGTCCATGTGAGTCCCAGGTCTGTGGATCTTGGGCATGCAGCAAGAAGGAGAGAGAGAGAGAGAGAGAGAGAGAGAGAGAAAGATTGAGAGAGTAAGTACACAAGGGGTCTGTTCTCATATCATGGATGCCAGAAGCAAGAGAGAAAGCAAGCAAGGGAATTCAAAGACAAAAGCACAATCCCTAAGGCCACACCTCAAGGATCCACCTTCTCCAGCCACACCCCACTGGCCAAGGTTACCACTCAGTAAATCCATTACAATGGATTTATCTACTGATGAGATTACATCCCTCAAGACTTAATTATATCAAATCTGAACATTAACACATGAAAACTTTGGGGGACTTTCTATATCTAACATTAACATTTCACCCCTGGCTCCTGAGAAGGTCATTCCCATGTAGAATATGAAATGTATTTAGTCCATCTCCAAGAGGTCCCATAGTCTCAGCAGTTCCAACATTGCTCAAACGTCCCAAAGTCCAAAGTTCCCTCTGAGACTCAAGGTGAACTCTTGGATGTGAGTCCTTGTAAAGGAAAATAAAATCCAAATAAAAAGCAAGTTACCTGCATCCAATGTACAATGGCACAGATTAAACACTTGCATTCCAAAGGGGAGGAAAAGGGCCATAGAAATAGGAATGGGACCAAAAAAGATGAAAATTGAGCATGGCACTCATGTAATCCTGTAGCTCCATTTCTGTCATCTGGGACACATGGTGGTGAGATGCAATCTCCAAAGGGACTTAGCCATCCAATCCCTGTGTCCTTGATTGCAATTCGTGGTGTTTTATCTTTCTTCTAGTCTGGTTCCATGGCTCCCAGCTTGCAGCTCTTCCTCGTCATTATTCCATGTTTCTGGCATTTATAAAACTCAGGGGTTTTCTTGCAACCTTGGCTTCACCATCAAGCATCACAAATTCCCACATTTTTGCCTGCTGGCAGAGATTCTGGCCCTGCCACAAGTTGCCTTGCTTTCCATGCCTTCCTTCAAAATCTGGAGGGAAGACTCCATGGCCCATTTGTACCCAGCAAAGCCAGCATTATGTGATCACCAAAATTGACTGCCAGCCGGAAAGGTAGTCATCATGGCCTTCTCATTACCTGTTGCTGGGCCCTTTTCTTTTTCTTTTTTTCTTTTTTTTCTGGTACTGAGGATAGAATCCAGGGGCATTCTACCTTTGAGTTATACCCCCAGCTCTATTTTTTATTCTTCATTTTGAAACAGGGTCTCACTAAGTTGCAGAGGACCTCGCTAAGTAACTGAGGCTGGCTGTGTACCCAGATCCTCTGGTCTCAGCCTTCCAGGTACTGGGATTACAAGCATGTGCCACCATGCCTGGCTTGCTGGGCCTTTTTCAATCAGAGCTACCTCTAGGACAGAGCTGCCTCAATCCTGCTGCCACTGGGCTTGTCTCAATCTTGGCCACCACTGGGCCTGTGTCTTAGCATTTTAACTGCTATACTCCAAAGATCTGACCATGTATCTTAGAGAAAGGGAGATTTATTGACTCACAGTTTTGGGTTCAGTCCATGTGAGGCTAGGGACTGTGGATCTCAGGGCATGGTGGCAGGAAGTAGAGAGAGGGAGAGCACAATGCTTCACTCTCACATCATGGAGGCTGGAAACAAGAGAGCAAACAAGGGGAGGAGGATCCATAAATAATCCCCCAAGGATGCAGCCCTGTGCCTCACCTTCTCAAGCCACACCCTAACAAACCAGGACACCACCTACTGCTGAGATTACAATCAGGCACTACTTTCAACATTGCTACCCCATTTCTGTCATGGCTTGGGAGGCATTCTATTTTGAAATCATTATAGTCTGTGTTAATCCTATCAGTGCCCAGGCCCTTTCAATCATAGGCACCACTGCTGAGCCCTTGTTGCTATGGTTCAACACTTGGGCTTGAACTGACCCAACCACATTCCTTTCTTTGTTCCTATGCAAAACAGTCAACATCCTTTCAGCCATCTTTCTTCCTTTTTTTTTTTGTGCGGTACCGGGGATTGAACGCAGGGGCATTCTACCTCCGCGCTACGCCCCCGGCCCTATTTTTTATACTTTATTTTGAAACCGGGTCTCACGAAGTTGCAGGCCTCACTAAGGAGAGAGAGAGAGAGAGAGAAAGAGAGAGAGCTGAGGCTGGCCGTGAACCCAGATCCTCTGGTCTCTGTCTCCCAAAGTACTGAGATTACTTCTTTTTTTTTTCACAACACCATTTCTCTGGGCCCCAGCTTTTCACATGCCTTTTTTGCCAAAATGCAAATATATAAATTTTCTCTGCTTTGCTTTGCACAACTGAAATTCAGTGTACAATTCATTGAATGTAGACATCAATATCCATAATGCACTGAAGATAATTTGATGTTTTGAGATTTCCTCCACCAGCTTAATCAATCCATCATCTTTAAGTTTGTTGTCACACAAAATTTCAGGACACAGGCAAAATGCTGATAAGTTCTTTACTAGAATATAACACATGTGGCCTCTACACCATTTTCCTATTGAGTCCTCTTTGCCCTCCAAAATCTCCTGAGCACAATCTCTACCATCTGCCTTCCTAGCCACATTCTGCCCCTTTCAACTTCCTCTCACAAACCAGTTCCAAAGACATAAAAAAACATGGTCAGAATTTGATATAGGAGTAATGTCACATCAATTTATGTCTTGGACAACATTCTCACTGGTATAATCCAAAAGAGCTGATTACACAATTTAGAGGAAGGAAGATTTATTTGCTCACAGTTTTTAGAAATTTCAGGTTCAGTCTATGTGAGGCCTCAGTCTGCATATCTCTGGGCATGGCAGCAGGAAGCAGAGAGAAAAAGAGTAAGGGCTCTGTTCTCACATCATGGATACCAGAAGCAAGAGAGAATAAGCAAGCAAGGGGATTCAAAGACAAAAGCACAATCCCTAAGGCCACACCTCAGGGACCCACCTTCTCCAGCCACACCCCACGGGCCAAGGTTATTACCCAGTAAATCTATTAGAATGACTTTGTCTACTGATGAGATTACAACCCTCAAGACTTTCTTACATCAACTCTGAACATTTATATAAGTGCTCTTCAGGGGATATTCTGTATCTAACCATAATACCTAATATCTTAGAGAGCATCTAAAATATATATAGAAAGGAAATGAATTTGAGCAAAGGGAAAATATTAAGTGTTAGCATTTCATTCTTACCACTTGGTCAATTAAAAAAAGGTGTGTTTAAAAACAAAGAAAGAAGTTGGTTTAGATTTTCCTTAAGCAATTTCATTACTCTCATTCATAAAAAAACTTTGCACCTTTTGAAAAATTAATTAAAACTGTAGAAATTTCCACAGTGAATTTCTATTATAGTTAAATTTTTAAAGGAAACTAATTAAAAAACTTGCTGATGGTTCTTTCTTAAAAATGACACAGAAAAATCTTATATCCTCACACTGAGAAAAATAACTGACAGTAATGGAGCCTGGGATTATTTAGAAATATGGTAAAATTTTACAAATATCTTTGGGTAATTTCACATTTCCACATTTAGAAAGGTGTTAGTAGGCATGATGTTTAATGCATATAGTTAAGTTCATTGTCCTAGAAAATGCATTAGTTCAAATCCATTTTAGGACTAGCCCATAATTAAAATAATATTCAGTGATGGAATAAATATTGTATTTAAATTCATTGCAACTAGCTAAATGACCCAATGCCTATTTCATAATTACTTGAATGTCAATTTCTTATAAGTAAAAAGAAATAAAAATCTCATTATGGTTGCTGTCATAGTTAATTACCAGATAATTATATTTTTCTTTTATTTTTTGTTCTTCTATAATGTTGTTATGAAAGTTTAATTGCACTCTTAATATCTTGATAGCTTAATAATAATTGTGCTTGCTAAGTAAATGAATAGAAATCTAAAACAAATTAAATATTGTGTTAAGTGAATGACTGCCCTGAAACTTTTTTCTTTTAAAAACTAGTTTATGTACATATATACATACATACATACATACATGAAATCATTAATGACTATCTCAATATCATGTATGGGGATGGGGAGCAAGCAGGGTGGGATTCAGAGGGAAGCTCATCAACTGCTATGTTCATGTTTGGCCCTATCATTCTAAACTTTATTATGATGTCTGATTACAATGCATCAAGGAAAGCATATTTAAAAAATACAAAATTAGTTATTTTAACTGAAATAAGTCAGTAGTTCCTGCCTTTACAAAATGAAGAATTATTGCTAATTATTACTAGTTTCCATCAAAAACTCAAATTGAATATCAGGGCATATTATGAAGGATTTTATTTTATATATCTTATTATTAAGCACATGCATTTTCTGATGTAGTTTTAGGTCAGATCAATGTTTGCCACATGAATGTGATATAAATTCAGTCCAATTCAAATTTACTTAAAATTTTGTTTAATGCATTTTATCATGAAGAAAAGTATAAGTTCTATAAATTTATACTTAACTTTACTCCCTCCATTATAATTTACTTAACTTTACTTCCTCCATTATAATATCATTTAACAATAATTTTAAACTTTCTAATTTCAACACTTTTGTGATAAGACTAATATTGTGATGAAAAACAAGTTTCTAGGTTCAAGATTCACATTGAATCACTAGATTCTAAGGTTCAACTACTGAACATGAAAAACCATACAAACTTCCTGTTGTTAAACAGTTTCATCTCTAAGCCAGTTTCCTAGTAGATGAATAACATTGGAGTAGCATTATAAATAGTCAGACTAGGGCCAGGCATGGTGGCACACACTTGTAATCCCAGTACTTGGGAGACAGAGACTGGAGGATCCGGGTTTGCAGCCAGCCTCAGCTACTTAGTGAGGCCCTCCGCAACTTCGTGAGACCTGGTTTCAAAATAAAGTATAAAAAATAGGGCCAGGGGTATAGCTTGGAGGTAGAATGCCCCTGGGTTCAATCCCTGGTACCACAAAAAAAAAATAGACTATCCAGACATGGTGGTGCAAGCTTGTAATCCCAGTACTTGGGAGGCTGAGACAGGAGGACTGCAGATTAGCAGCCAGCCTCAGCTACTTAGTGAGGCCCTCCACACTTAGTGAGACCCTGTTTCAAATAAAGAAAAAAAGAAGGGCTGAGGGTGTAGCTAAGTGGTAGAATGTCCCTGGGTTCAATCCACAGTACCACAAAACAAAAATCAAATCAAATAAAATAGAATAAAATAAATTAAATTTAAAAATAGACTAAAGGAATTAGACCTATAATTATCTCTGTGAATAATCTATGAAGATACGGTGGAAAAATTTCTCAAATCACATGTCAATTTCTTAGCTGTCACTTAAAATGTTACTTTCACCAGGTGTGGTTATGCATACCTGTAATCACAATACTTGAGAGGCTGAAACAGGAGGTTCCAGGTCAGCCTCAGTAACTTAGTGAGACCCTCAGCAATTTACAGAGATCACATTTCAAAATAAAAAAATAAAATAGGGCTGGGAGTATAGATCAGAGGTAGAGTGTCCCTAGGTTCAATCCCCAGTATCCACCCCTTCACACACACACAGTGTTACTTTTCTTGAATAGAAATGTTTTGGGGTATTTATACATAGTCAAAGTTTCTTCTCTTTCAGTTTACAGTTATGTCTTATATTTTATAGCTTTTATTTTTAGAGGAAAATTAATATACACATACCTAATAATTATGGGCATTTGTTTCTGACTTTCTTTTCTGAATTCATTGAAAGACACCAATGCTTACAGACAACTGAGCATTCTCAATAATCTAGAAGCAGCCATCTCATAATGGTGTTTACAGACTCATTAAATGCAAATCTGATTTTTTTTTTGGCAGTACTGTGGATTAAACCACAGAGTTATATCTCCACCACTTTTATTTTTTTATTTTAAGAAAGGTTCTCACTACATTGCCCATGTTGGCCCCAAACTTGCAATTATCCTGCCTCAGCCTCCCTAGCTACTGGAATTATAGGTGTATGTCACACCACCTGGCAGCATGAGTTAATTTAATAATTTTTTTGATGACTGTAAAATATGCCTTTGAGGGTAATATGTAATTTTTCTTGAGTTAATACATTTACATAGGTTTGAAAAATTATTACTTCATACAATTTGAATTCTATTTTTAATATTTAATTAAAATTTGGGGACAAATTTATTTTAGCTATTGAAAGACTGTTTTCTCCCCCTAATATTTTGATGTAGTAATAATGTGTGTATATCAATTACTTTGTGTACCTCAAATGCTATGGTGACAATATACTACTTATACTCAATTAAAATATTAAGCAACTATACTACTTGCTAATTTCCTTGGCAAGAATAATCTTTAAATATTCAAACTCAAATGGATTTAATACCTTATACTTAAATTATTAAACAACTGTGCTTGTTCATGCTTTTGATTTAATCATAATAAATTTATTTTAATACTCAACAGCATGGTTTGGGAAAGCAGAAGCAATCATATCTGACTCCTCTTAATTATTTTCCTAAAATTACTAGTCATGTACTATTATAAAAAGATATTCAGAATTTATTGTTGTTGATCTACTTACAAAATTTGACAGGTAAAATTAGCTAGTCCATAAAAAGGCTGTAAACTGAAAAACTGTGCTCCTGGAATACAACGTCTAAAGTAGAAACAAGTCAGCATCCTGTATCTTCTCTGCCTGTGTGTACTAAAGCTAATGTAGGGTGAAATTTGTTTCTTTAGATAATTTTCAGTTAGCTGATTACCTACATCAATTTTTATCTTCATGTATCTAACTTTTACTTTCTGTTCTCCTCTGTTTATACCTTCCCGTTTGTCAGTGCAATGTCTCATTCACATAATACTCCATTTTGAAAAAAATCAGGAAAGGGAATTGCAGTTATGAGCACTTTAACATGATGCAAAACTGCTGGTTTCATTCATTCCTTAGGTCATTGGGTGAGAGGTAAGTAAACTCTTCCTCATTTGATGCATGGCCTATTTAAAGTCCATTTAAAATTCCTTATTTACAGTTTACTCTCTCAGACTGAATCTAAACCAAATTAATAATAATAATAATAATAATAATAATAACAATGATTAACTAAAACTTAAATCATCTCTTATTTATATTATTCTTAGGGGAAAAACTTGAGGCATGTTTGTGGCAACTTCCCTGTAGTCATCCTTCTTACACTATATTTTTTCATTACTAATTTTACTTGTAGCAGAATTTCTTTCTGGGATGTGGACTTATATAATTATAAATGGGAGAGAGGGGGGAGCCAGTGTTAATATCTATAGCTAGGTAAATACTTCAAATTAGAAAGAAAAAATTTGACAGATACAAATTATAAAGAATTGAATGGAAATTTACTAATAAAACATGCATGAATGCAACTTTGCTATTTAATGGTGCTCACTTAAATTTATTTCTTCTACACTAAAAGCAGCTCAAAATCTTTATTATATTTGGCATCATCCATACCAATTTCCATAACAAGGATTATCATATATTAGTCATTTTAGATCTTATTTTGACAGAATTAATAAGTGAGAAAGAAATGATAAGTAGGAAGAAAAGTAATACAACTTAAGTTTATTTAATTTATACTAATCAATGTGCAGATATTGTTCTATTTATCTTTCTCATGGTTTGGATATAGAATGCACAAAGTTCATGCTTGGAAACATGATCCCCAATGTAGGAAGGTTCAGAGGTGGTACATGGCTGAGGGAGATGAACCACTGGGGGCATGGTCTTAGGGACTATACATGTCTCCAGGTCCCTTCTCTTGATCTCTGGGCTTCTGGCCACCATGACTGAGAGTAGTTTTCCTTTGTCACATGACCTTCCATAAGAATTCCTGGTTTGGAGCAAGCCATCCATGGACTAAACCTCTAACACTGTGAACAAAATACACCTTTCCTCCTCTAAGTTGAGCTTGTCAGATATTTTGGTAACAGCAATGGAAAATCTGACTAACACAATCTTATATATGTATTTGTTCATCCTGTTTTATTCTTATGTAACTGTTGAAGAAAATGTTGAATGGAGAGCTTAAATAACTCCCTCAGCATTTCATACATACTAAGCTACAAACCAAAATTCACCTTCTTTACAATTATACCATGATGCATTGTTCCAAGAAAGGACTCTGGAAATTTATGTTTCAATTGAAAAGAATGTCAACCTTTATCTCTGAGAAGCAAATCTAAAAAGATTTCATCAAAACCTTTTTAAAAACTGTTGTATGCATGGAGTCACATAACTGACAATACAACTCATTTTTTATACTAGATAAAGAGGGTATAATTTATAATTTGCACTCAAACTACAAATGGTTATCATTTTTCAGTTACTAGATGCTAGGGAATATTCACCTTGAAAGAAAGATAATTAACTTTAGTTTTGACTACAATCCAAAATAACATAACTTAATTCCTTTAATAAGAGTAGCCTGTAGTCGGATCTCAAAATTCCTCCAATATATGAATATTGAGATTATTAAAATGTAAGATATGTTTGTTCTCTCAGGATTAAGGAATTCTCCCTATTTAAAAAAAGCCATGAAATACTATAATATGTTGCATCAGTTTTAGGTCACACTTTGAAATATAAACTACCAGTTAATAAAAATTGTCTGAGGAATATTTTTCTGATAACTTGGATTTGCACTTCACACAAAGTACATGGCTTATATGCAAAATGAACATTACATAAACTAGGAATGAGATCCTATATATTGAACATTCATTTTTGTTTTAAGAGTACAAAAGAATAAATGATTTATGTATTTTATTTATTCAAGAAACTTTAGAACTGTAAATACATGTTAATAAATATTCAGAGATATGAAATGTAGCTTGTTTTTATTCATCAGAACAGATGCCATTTACAGTTTATAAACACACTGTTCACCTCAAATTATTTCCAATATCATCCATCTTTATGTAATTTATTAAAGGTCAAAATGCTTTGAAAGTAAACTATTTCAATAACAGGTATTTGGGGTGTTTATACATTTATTGGTGCATTATAGTCTCACATCATGATGTAATTCATAGTGATTGATGTAAATGTACACAGCACATGGTGGGCTTTCCCATGGCTCCCTCCTTACCCCCTTTCCCCTATACAGGATATTGAGATTAACATTGGTATTCTCACATATGTACATAATATCAATAGAAGTGATTCCTTCATTAAATAATAGGCATTTTGAACTAAATAAATTAAAATCATCCAGATATTTATTCAATAGAATTAGTAGGCATTTGGAACTAAATAAATTAAATTTATTCAGATATTTATTTAATAGGTAGTGTTGCATTAGTAAGCTGTACTTTTCCACAAAAAATGTCAAAAATGAAAAAAAACCCCTCTGATGTGCAAGGTTTCCAAATTTTGTGGGCTGAATAATTTCATCATGGTGGGCTTCAAACTAACAATGTCACTGAAAGAGGAGTTGTGATGACAGGCACAGGATCAGCTCAGAATCCCTCTTCATGCCTTCTCCAGTACAACACTGATGGCGTTCATGCACTTGAATCACATGTGGGGGTCCTAAAACTGTCATGGCATCTATCTCCAGTAAGACTAAAATTGTTTTTTTTAATTTTTCTCAATGAGGTATTGTGACTAAATACTGCTAAACTTTTATATTGTTTAGTAATGCATTTATTTTTATAGTATTTATTTGGTAATTAATTCTATCTAATGGTTTACACATGCATCCCAATATTATTGAACTGAGCCATACTTCAATATACCAATGCCTCCATATAATGTATTTTTCATTCATTTTTTAAAATTTGACAATGATTGAGTAGTCCAGGCATTTTAGAATTTTTATTCGCTTACTTTATTTTTTTATTTCAAAGGAATTTGATGTGAGGCTAGCCAAAGTTTCCAGTTGACAGATATTTATATTGATTATGGTACAAAGAGAAATCACAGTTATCTAGCAGTGAGTGACTAGCCTTAACAAATTTGGGAGTGCAGGATAAAATTTCAGCATGTCAAAACCATTTTACTTTATTATTTCTCTTTGAAAAGGAGTGATCTGAAAGATACATCTTGAATCCCCAAGGAATTTCTGCCATTTTTTATTAGCAAAATAATTTAGGCATTGGGTTCTATCATAAACATGTGAAGAGCAAAGATACAGAATTAATATAAACTAAATTATATTTAATTGCTAAATTTTAGTAGATTACAATTAATATAAATTAAAACAACAAAAATGACAACTTTTTACTGATACCTACATTTTTATTCATTTGCATGTGATTCCTTAGTTAAGTGATGATAAATGAGTGTAGAGCTTACTGTGGGTGTAAACATGCTCACCTAGTTGACGAAACAGTTCACTGCAATTTTCAGTGTTTTGCTTTATGAGCTGTCAGTATTACTTCTTAGTTTGGAAAAAACATCATGAGGAGACTTTCAAAAACTTCAGATAGTGTTTTGTTTCTTCATTCATTCATTTGTTTTTACCAGATAAGATAGAGATATAATTCAAGAGGATCAAGGGCCCTTACTAGCTCATTTTCATGAATCATGTATAATTGCATGCTCAGCACCAGTCACTTTAAACAGAGGGCTATGGTGCTATTAAAGGTTGGGATGAAGTGAAGAGATAGCTCATATTTAACCTCAAACAATAAAAAAAAAAAAACTTGAAAGCCAAAACAACTCTTGTCACTGTTCAAATAAGGTTACTAGTTCTCTGAAAGTAAAAAAAAGAAAAAAACCCTAAACTAATTTAGCCACAGTTTTTCAAGAATTAGACACCTATGGATATAGATACCTATTGAGAATACAAGCAGAAATGTCATAAAAATGTTATATTTACTATTGATTAGGAAACAGGAGGACAGATGTTAAAAATTCATAAAACAACACCACTCTATGGAAAACAAAAGCTTCTATCAGTTTTCTACCCTTTCTCTATACTGCAAGAGGAAATTACCCATAAATATCAATGCACAAAATATAACTTTCTTATTGGCATGTGTGTTGCTCTATACAACCAATACAGGATTATTGTCAGGTCAGAAGTGCTAAAACCACTTGTGAAGTATATTTATAAGTACACGGTTTTCTCATAAACTGTGGCCACTTGAAACATTATTAGAAAAATACTTCCTTATACCCAGAGGCGTAGCCCCTAAAAAATTAATGGTGTTTTAAAACTAGAACTACAGAGAAATGTCTTTGGAAAGGCTACTAATCACAATTCAGGGATTTTTTTTTGTCCTCACAAATTATAATTGATCTTGAATCAATAATTAACCATAATTGTAGAATAGAGGTTAGCAGAAGACTCCATGGATACAGGTGCAGCATTTGGAACAGAGGTATATTATTTTAGATTAAGTCTTTTCCAGTTATTACATAATTCTGTTTTATGTAAATCTAGCTTTGGCCATGCTTTATTGGCATTAATTCAACAGCATAGCACAACTCAAAGATCCATTGCTTATCATAACCTGTATTTTGATTCAAGAATTCATGTATATTCCCCTGGCCTCAGCTAAATTGCTTCCTAAAATAAACTAAATAAAACATATTCAAATCTTATTGAATCACCTGTATATATAACATCACATCATTTTTTATTAAAACAGCTGAAATTTTTTACCATGAGCAGATCATCATGCTAAACAGGCTAATTAGACTAAAGTCCCTATGAAAGTCCATCATAAAACAGAAAACAAATCATAGAGAAATTTGAAGACATGTATGAAATCTATCCATAGTTTTCAAAGGAAACACTAGGAAATATCAGGTTGGAAAATAAATGGGGAAAATGCAAAAAAAAACCTTTATACCATCAGATACTAAGATATTTCACAGATATTTTTGAAAATTCTCACAAGGCATATTTTACTGCTTTTCTCATTTAGAAAAAGAGAAAGTACAGCCTCTGTGCCACTTTCATTTAATTTTCCACACATATGGTCTTCCAAGTTGAACCAAATCTGACTGACTTTTAATGTTCTAGAGGCCTTGCATGGTGGTGCACACTTGAATCTAAGTACATAGAAGGCTGGAACAGGAGGATTGCAAGTTTGAGACCAGTCTCAGCAACTTAGCAAGACCATCTGCAACTTAGTGAGATCCTGTTTTAAAATAAAAAAATAAAATAAAATAAAATAGGGCTAGGGGTCTAATTCAGAGGTAGAACATTTCTGGGTTCAATCCCCAGTACCAAACAAACAAACAAACAAAAACACACCAAAAACAGAAACAAACAAACAAAAAACCTATTTTTGGAGTAGTTTCTAAACAGAACTTACCTGTCTATAAACCTAATGTAACAGAAATATATATGATGACCAGAAAATATATATAATGATCAGAAAAATATATGATGATCAGTATTTAATAATTTTGTGTGTGTGGTCAACTTCTATAGTCCACAAGTTATCTCAGGGATAAGTAACACTAACCAGTATTCTTGGAGAAAATGGGAATTAAGAATAGGAATAAATTTGAAGTGATATTAAATAAACACCACCAGAGAAAATTCTTCTAGATTAATAGATGATATGGCCAGGTCATGCATAAATTATATCTGATATTATTCCAAAAATAATTATATGATGGGACATGGTAATATGCAGAGGCACACATTCAGTATATCCAAGTAGATTTTATGAAACTGCTTACTCTGTGTAGTATGAATATAAAAGTAACTATTAATAGTATTTGTTGTTATGGATATATCAAAGAAATACTACCTACCTGAGGCTAAACATAATTGTCATGATCTAATATTTTTCTGTTATTGATCAGAAATGCTTCTTGAGGGTGTGCATGTTCAACCTTCATAAATTGAAAAAATAAAATGTATATGTTTAAATATTTTCTTATGGAAATCATTAATGCTATTGTTAAGCTAGTATTTTATTGTTATCTCTCCAGTGAGAATGATAGTATTAGAGTCTGAAATAAAAAATAAAATTTTAAAGATTGATGTTTTTCTAAATGATAAAGTATGCAATTTAATAATTTGAAATGTCTTAAAATTGATGTTAGTTTATAGTGTACATTCTATTTTGAAAATGTTTACTCATATTATTTTCTAAAATGCAAATGATATGCAAGCTATTAAGAGGCATTAAAAAGTTATGTGTTTTGAGTATATGTGTGAGTTTTATTAATGAAAGAAGAAGAGACAGAAAAAAATCTGTGTGTGGAGGGATGATAGTTGTGTTTCAGTGTGAATGTATATAAGGGTATGTGTGGTGCAAATATATGGTAGTTGTGCATGTGCTGTTTACTCCAGTGTTGTGTGACAATTAAATTTGTAAATAACATGGGAAATATTTTCTTATTGATCTGCCAGATATGTCAATATGAAAGGATCTTATTAATAATTTTTTTAAAGTAGTAATAATAACTTAGTTATGCAATATATGTGTATTCATGCTATACCAATTGCCATCTTACTGAACCAGGAAAATCACATTTTTAAAACATGAGTGTATGGGTACAATCTTATATCCATTGGATTCAAACTATTATCTTCAAATTCTCTGTTTTAAACAATTTTGGTGAATTAAGAACTTTAGATTTTTCTCAGAATATATGGTAACTTTTGACAGCATAGTATGTATAAATGCTTATATCAAGTGGAATACCTCTTATTTTCTTTGCATAGTACATTTTTTATTTTTCCTGCAGGTCTCATTTTAATTTTTACAAATACTTTTTACTTATATAGACATTATTGCATATCAATGTGACTATAATATAATCATGTGTTTTATATTTTTATACCATTATCTTTACATTATTTATTGGCATTATGTAGTAACATAATTTCATTCATAATAACATATGGTCTGGAAATTACTTTCATTGAGTCAGTAACTCTCTCTTAGTGTCTTTATATTTTCACCATTGAGTCTCTCTCCTACTTGGTAATAGCTAACACACTCAAAACTGTCAAGTGAATGATGAGTGACTGGACATTCATCCACAAATCTTCTTCCATGGATGCAAAGGTGAGCAAACATTTTGTTTTTTATTGAGGTTAAAAACTAAAACTCTCTGAGTATTAGTAATTTCAAAATATTTTTATTATGATACACAAACTCTGTCCCATATCACAAATCAAAAGTCAACTTTCAATGATAAATGATAAAATGGCAGATATACTCTTGACTAAACTCAAACAATTAGGATGTATAATGAGTCTTTTGGGATTGCATTTATCTCGAGTAGAAACCAGGTAGTCACAAAAAAGACATTTAACTGAAGTTTTTGTCAAATGATGTGAATTATATTAATGACTGTAAATTATTTGCTTTTACCATAGCATGTGAGTCAAGTTGGAACTTATAAAAACAGCATATATTCTGTGTTCACAAGATCTTTAAACCTAGGATAGATAAATAGAAAAAATTATATTCAGAAATTGCCCTAAGTTCAGAACATGTACAATAAATGCAAAATATTTATGTTGATGATATCTCTTCTGTAAAAGATTTTAAAAAGGCATATCAGTATGTGTAAGATTCCTGGAACAAAGTTTCAAGTTTATATGGCTCTATTTACTGTGAAATAGAGATGATACTAATAACTCTAAACAGTGCATTATTTTTATTTCCATGAATAGACTTTTATTGAAAATTATTTTGAAAAGAAATAGGAACTTATAGAACATAAAAATTCACAAATTACATGAATAAATATAAACATCTACCAATAAATAAAATGCTTATAAATTCATAAATATGCTATAAAATAAAGTCATAACATATTAGAAGATCTTTACATCATTGCTTACTTTTAAAAATAAAATTCTAAGAAAATAAATTTAAAAAATATATTAATGTGAAAGACTGAACAAATTTTGGGGGACAAAGTTCTCCATAATTTGTCATTGAATATAGAGTCAGATTTACTCTCATATTATTTTGATTTAAAATAATTTTATAACATCTTTTGAGTATATTTGTGGACAGGACACTGAAATTCAATCCAATTAATATTGGCACTCCAAATAGTTAAATATAGTACAATTGTAAAGCATTACAGTGAAACAAACTGGTTCTAAGAATGGAAGTCAAGTAGCACTTGTCTGGAGACAATTTGCTTAAGTACTGTGTTCTTTATTTCTTAAGTTATTGACTGTGGCAAGGAAATGCTAAATGACAGAGTTGAGGCTATGTAGTCTCTAGCAGACTAGTTAACATATGCTATACAAAATTATACTCTTTTTGAATGCCTAAGATGACAATATATTATAATGGAAAATATGAAATATGTATGAATATATCTTGGCAAAAATCCAAACATGTGGTAAACTTGGCATGCATGAATGAAACTTTAACACTTGTTTAAACATCAGAAAACAATACATATAGTAGACTTTCCATTTATCTATTTGAAAATATGCTGATCATATTGGGTTCAATTTTCAAAATACAGGATAGAACTAAGATAATATTAAAAATTTAATCAACAGAAAAGAGAAGAGAAATATTCCTTGCACTAAAAATGATGTGGATGTTCTAAATTACAAGGCAAAATATAAGACAGGACTGAAATTCTGTTACCTGAGTGAAGCCAGTATACTTGACTTGACTTTAGACCACAGAGTATTAAATCCCCTTCACATTAAATATGTTATTGCAGATAAAGAGCGGCTTCTCTGTAGCATGAATTGGAAGCAAGTCCTCTACTTAAACAGCAAATAGATGGTCATAACTTGACACAATTATAGCTGTGATTTTTTAACCACTAATATAAGTTTTAGTTCTAAAGTTCAATTTTTTTATTTCTGTTATAACTATATAACTTTACATATAGTTAAATAACTTTATAACTATAAAGTACAAACTGTGAGTCAACTGGTGGGATGAGTCTATATAAAGCTATCCTTGTATATAACTGATGAATGATAATGAAAATGTGGTAAATTTACACAATGACATATGACTCAGCCATAAGGATAAATTCTGTCTTCTGCAACAGCATTGATGGAACTGAAGATTATAATGTTAAACAACTTAAGCCAGATACAGAACGACAAGTACCGTATGATCTCACTCATGTAGAATATAAAAATGTTGATCTCATGAAGTTGAGAGATTAATGGTTATTTCCAGAGGCTGGTCAGAGTAGGGGCAAGGGGAGAATGGGGAAACATTGAGCAGTGGGTGGCAAGAAAAGTGTTTCAGTTGTCATCCTCACTGCTCTAATCCAAAATAACTGACCACAATTTAGAGGAAGGAAAATTTATTTGCTCATACTTCTGGAGATTTCAGGGGTTCAGTTCTTACCAGGTCAAGTTACATCTATGGAACTCAGGACAGGTGACAAGAGGCAGAGAGAGGGAAAATGCAAGAGATCTGCTTTCATATCATGGAGCCTGAAAGCAGGAGAGAGAGAGCAAGGGAAGGAGGACCATATATAGTCCTCAATGACATAGCCCCATGGATTCCACCTCAGCAACCAAGTCCCACCTCCAACATGGCTGCAATAATTCCATGAAGTCTAGTGGATATTATAAATCCAAACTATAGAAATCAGTTAGCTAGGAGCTAACTTCTAGCTAACTGGTGTGCTATTATGCAGTAAGGTGACTATAAATAACAACATACACTGTACATTTCAAAAACTTTAAGGAAAGGACTTTGCAAATATTCAACCTAAAGGAATTATACATATTTAAGCCAGGCATGGTGGCACATGCTTGTAATT